>PVKS010029184.1:0-25606 GCA_004027875.1 Aplodontia rufa
TTCCTAATGTCTGATGTAACACCACTTATGCCGGTCATTTTAAGTAGTATGGGGACAAACATTTCATTTTTAACAATTATACATTTATTTTTATAGTAGCCTTCTATTTGTTACCTACGAGCTTATTTTTCTCACTGTAGTAGCACCATTTACAGTAGCAACTTAAAGTTTATTTTATATAAAGAAATTTTAAACTTAAAATTTACATTTTTGTTTTTTGGTACCGGGAATTGAACCCAGGGGTGCTTAACCACTGAGTCACAGCCCCAACCCTTTTTTTATATTTTATTTTGAGACAGGGTCTCACTCAGGGCCTCGCTAAGTTGCTGAGGCTGGCTTTGAGCTTGTGATCCTCCTGCCTCAGCCTCCAGAGTCATTGAGATGACAGTGTGTGCCACTGCCCCCAGCTAAGATTTACTTTTTAAGTAGATGCATTTAAGGAAAAATATAGGTAGTGAGTGATATAGGGGATATGCATTTAGAGCAGAATCACAAACCTGAGTGAATTTTGGGAAACAGCCATCTAGTGGAGAAAACAAGCAAGACCTAGAAGGAAGGGCATCCTGGGAGCTGGGCTCAGGAATGGGACAATTGATAAAGACATGGAAGAAGCTGATCCCATTACTGTCTTATCTAAGAGTAAGGACAACTTAAGGTAAACTTGAGACCCTAAGTTTCTCCATCTGCTAAGTGGATCTTCATTAGAGTCTCCCTGGAGTCAAGGAGACTCAGCCAACTGGAGTTGCTGGGTCACCCAGTGACACCCCATTCACATCTGCACCATGGAGTGAAGGCAGCAACCAGCCTCTGACAGCTTTCAACCCAGAGAGTCTCCAGTGCACATGAAGCCAGGTGCAGTAAATTTTAAGTACTGGGTGCGGTGGCACCCACCTGTAATCCAGTTACTTGGGAGGCTGAGGTAGGAGGATCACAGTTTGGAGCCCAAACCCAGCAACTTAGCAAGACCGAGACTCAAAAAAAAAAAAAAAAATAGGCTAGGGATGTAGCTCAGTGGTAGAACACCCCTGGGTTGCATCCCCAGTATTGCAAAAAATTAAATAAACTTAAAATGGAACTTGATAAAGTATGAAATCAAGGGAGGACCTAAGGGAAATTTCTTTCACTTGCTCATCCACATATGCACTTCCTTATTCATACGTACTTCATCCACTCAACAGACTAGCATGTGACACCCCAAAAGCAAGGGCTTGGTTTATTTTGTTTCTTATTATGTCACCAGCACCTATAATAGTACTGGACACAAGATAAAAGCTCCTCAGATGTTTGTTGACTACATAAATGAATGGATTTAACAAATATCCAAATGCCAGCTTTGTGCCAGACGCGGTGCTGGGTGCTGGGAATGAGGTGGACAGGTTACGGCTCCAGACCTCATGGCCAGTGGCAGAGTTGCTATACAGATAATGACCCTGCAAGATGGATGCGCACAGGTGAAGGAGGTCATTTAGCCCCTCCAGGTGATGCCTGATTTGGGTCCTAAAGCTCAGGTAGGAGTTGACCTGGCCACGGAGAAGGTACACGTGTGAGGGCAGAGGTACCACAGGTGTAAAATAGCCCGCGCCCAGGGAGCGAATGAGATGGGGACACTGACGAGGACTGAAACCCGGGCAGAGGCCAAATTCTAGGGGACCTTCTCAGCCCTATCAAAGAGCATGCCTGTGACCTGAGATCAGGGAGACCCCTGGGGAGGCTCTGAGCAGTGGCTCATGGAGACCAGGTTTTAGCTCTAAAGGGAGCTCTGCATTGGTGGAGAGGAGAGGCGCAGCTCAGGAGGGAAGGGACAGGGCTGATGCACTGGCAGGGCCAGGACTGGGGGGTCATTGGGAAGTAAGGTGGGTCAGATTATTGAAGGGCCAAGCAATGATGCTGAAGGCCTCTGATCAGAGGAGTGACCCTGTGTGGTTAATGATGGTCAAGCTGGGGCCACACTTAGGGGAGGTATGTAGGAGGCCACTGTAGTTCAGGCACAAGATGACAAGGCCCTGGCCAGGGTGGTACCCATGGGCCAAGTAGAGGGACAGGTCTAAGAATCATCAGGATCTGAACATGATCTACATCCAATCTGAAAAGAGAAAGTAGAGGTAAATTCCAGACTTTGAACGTGGGTCAAGGAGAAGACTTGTGCTTCTATTTACTGAAATAAAGATCCAGGAGGCAAAGCTCACCTACAGTTGAGGGGTAGATATGAATTTGGTGCTGAGTGTTGGCGGAGGAACCCAAAAGAAGCGATGGGTGCCACTGCAAATGCTGGGCCGCAGTGGCCTGCAAGTCAAAGCCAGGTGGTTCTGGGTGTCAGGAGCTCCGAGACGCTCACTGAAGACTGCAAGGAGTGGGGAAAGGGGAAGAGGAGAGCAAGAGAAAGCTAAAATCATACAGCAGCCTTGGGGTGTCACAGAGTGTTCCAAATCCTTAGAGGACTTAAAAAAAAACAAAAGGTCTGTATGGGACCTAAGAGCTCCCATGATGCCAAAGCGGGAACATCTGGAAAGGGACCGGCTCCTTGAAGAAGTGAACAAAACAGAACTCCAGAAGCCCGTGGGGCTCACATGCTTCCAGCCTGGGCCAACACCCACCAATCCTGGTCAACACGGGTGGGTCCTCACTTCAGATGGGCGGCACATGATTTGCTTCCCAAAGGACTAAAATATTAATGAAAGGAGTTAGAGGTGTTGCTCAGTGATAGAGTGTATGTTTAGCATGCCCAAAGCCCTGGGTTTAATCCCTGCAGCAAAAAGAAAAGAGAATTACAAAATGTCAATGAAAAGGCATTCCTTCATGAAGAGTATATTTGGGTGGAAAATCTAATCCTACCTAAGGGGTACAGAAAAAATGCTTCAAACACCATCCTCTGAGAGCTGATTCAAGGGTGCAGGTCTAGCTCCAAAGAGAGTCTGAGAGAAGCCTGATCCCTTTGACTTTTTGTTTGGTTTGCTGGTGGTTGGTTGATTGGTCGGTTGGTTAGGTTGTACGTGCTGGGGACTGAACAAGGGCTTTGTGCATGCTGCACACGTGCTCTACCACTGAGCTCTGTCCTCAGCCCCGTTTAGCTATTTTTAACTGCAAGGTACAGCAAAGGGTGTGGCTAAATGGTAGGAAGGACAGTTTAGAGCAGGGTGTCAGAATTAGGATTAAAGATCACCCCAACTCACTGAAACAATGGGCCCATAAAATTGGAAGAGAATGAACATGAACTTCTACTCTGGAGTTTGGGGAAATTGGGCTCCAAGGAGCTCCGGTGGAGGAGGGGTTCAAGTTGACAGGTTCGAAATTAGTCAGCAGCAAACACAGCTGGTCATCAAACGAGAAAACATGCTCACAAACAAAAACCCACAAAACCAATCTTAGGGTCCGTGATGAAAAGAATTAGAGAGTTAAACAAAAGAGCCGACAGCCTCGTAGGACACCGACTTTGTGGAGCGACATCTGGAGTTTTGAGTTCAGTTCTCTGTATATTTTACAGAGAGACCAATGGAGGCATTCCTAATTAGTCCACATGTACATCTTAAGCCTGGAATGCAAAAGGACATAGTTGGGACATATGGGAAGGACATAGTTCCTGCCCTTGATGATAATGTGGAAACAATTTACTTGAAGAATGGAGGAAGAAACTGAAAACATTTAACCTGAAAAAAGAAGAGACTTGGGGGTGGCACTCTAAATATTTGTAGGACTGCCAAAGGAAGGATTAGACTGACTCTGGGTGTTCCAGATACTAGACTTCAAGAGTTTTACAGGAATGGAGATTCAAACTCTTAAAGGAAGCAACTTTCAATAATTAAACATTCCCAAAGATGAAGGGTGGCCTTGAAAAATGACCAGTTGACCAGCTCTGGAAATAAACAAGCACAGGCTACAATGGTCACCTGTCAGGAATACCTTTGAGGAATTGTCACTGGGCAGTGGTTTGTCTAGTGAACTCTAATGTCACCCTAAGATGCTTCCTGGAATGAGCCAGGTGGGAGATTTTTCCCTTCTGTGGATGGATGAAAGTCAAGTATGGAATTTGGTTCAGCAGTAGGTAGCTGTTGGAGGTGCTCTTCCTCCATGGAAGGAAAAGAGCTGCACCAGGAAGAAATTGGCAAAGATGTCAGGTAGTCTCTAGGATGAAGATTCTGTTGCAAACCAGAGGACCGAAACAACAGTGTAGGCAGTTTAGATGTGTGTGTGTGTGTGTGTGCGCGCGCGCGCGCACTTGCATGTGCATGCACATAGGTGCACATTCATGTTATTACATATGTTGTAGATCTTCAAAACGTGGGATACTTCATATGTAAATCCAGTCTCCCTGCCAAGCCCCTTCCCATAGGGTAATGGAGAGAAACCAAGCAACAGCGCCCCCTCTAGGTTAAGCCTGAGTTCTGCGGTATGCTTGGATCCCTGCCTGGCCTTTTGGGTCCCTCATCTACATTCCCCACTTGGCCCCTGCAGACATTTGGATTGTAGCCACCATCTGGAATTTCAGCACAGCCCCCCAATTTGGGATCCCCAGCCTGGTCCTTAGCAGGACCTCAGTGATGTTCGTTAAAGGGTCCTCAAGTGAAAAGAAGGCCAATTCAGCGATGAAAATGCTGGATCCCCTTACCTGGATCTGAACTCCTGGAGAAGCCTTCCCTAGACACCTGAGCCCCAAATTCCCCATGAGGGTGGCAGCACAGGAAGCCGGGTTACCAGACGTTAGCTGCAATCGCTTTCATGTTCATAAATTGACCTGTGACAGCTAACAGTGCTCTCAAAGTTATTGGGACAATGACTGTTAGCATTCATTGTCTATCACATAATTGGCCTTCCGGTAGTATCTGTAATCTGATTACTTTTTTCTTTTGGGTCACCCAGTTATGCTGATTAAGTTCCTTTGTCTGCAGATATGAAAACGAGCAGCCGTTTCGCAAAGCAGCGGAAGAGGAAATTAGCTCTCTGTACAAAGTCATTGATGAAGCTAGCTTGGCAAAGCTGGATCTGGAGAGTCAAATAGAAAGTCTGAAAGAGGAACTTGGCTTTCTGTCAAGGAACTACGAAGAGGTGGGTGGTGCCCGGGGGGACGGCAGGGTTGGCCACAGGGACAAGGCACTCGCCTGGCTGTAGCCAACAGTCCTCTTGGCCTCTCCACATTGCCTATGGGGCCTGCAGAGAAAACGCCAGTAAAATGCTTTCCGATCCTTTTAGTGGGTCAGGTTGTCCTTGAAGTCAAACAGCAACAGCTTCAGAGACTAGGCTGATACATAAATGGGAGAAGCAGCGGGTCTAGCAGAGGTGAGAGGTGGAGCCTGTTTTGTGTGAAGGCTGTATCTCCTTCCCCAAAGCATTCTATTCCAGATACTTTTTCAACACTGTGTAGGATCAGCAAAATAACTCTGAGGCTAGACCTAAGCTGCGGTGCACGTACGCTCTTTAATAAAATTAGGTCGGCTCCTTGAGTGACAGGACATAAGGCCACCTCCAACAGTCATGTAGTCCAGTTCCCCCCAGCACCTCGCTGATTCTAAACCACCTCACACATATCATTGTCTAATCCGTACTCTAAAGTGCTTCCAGTACAAAGAATCAAAACCCACTTAACAACACTTACATCAGGAAGTTCCTCTTTGTGTCCAACCTTAAGCTAGCCAGCCACCGTAAGCTCACTTCCTCCTACTCCTATCTCAGTCATTTCAGACCACAGTCTAACAGCAACCCTATAGAGATGCTGAAGTGAACCTTGACTCTCTTAGCCCAACCTGACTTCATGCCTGAGTATTGCTTCATACTTTGTTTTTATTTTTATTTAGTTATTTATTTTGATTTTTTGCTTTGGGACTGGGCTTGGGGAGGCCAACCTAAGAAATGCATCCCTGGGAAGAGAATATGCCAGGAGAAGGAACAGGGACTTTGCTTGCCAGCAGCAGAATGAGAAGCAAAAGCCCTGCCCATGGAGCTGGCCTTCTGCTAGGACACCATGTTTTTTCCTTTTCTCCTGGAACTCACCTAAGACGTCTGTTGTCATTTTCAGGATGTAAAGGTTCTGTACAGGCAGCTGGCAGGGTCTGAGCTGGAACAAGTGGACGTTCCCGTGGGCACTGGTCTGGACGACATCCTTGAGACTATCAGAATTCAGTGGGAGAGAGACGTTGAAAAGAATCGGGCAGAGGCAGGAGCCTTGCTCCAAGCTAAGGTAAGAGGCAGGACCAGCAACCTGCACTCTACCCATGGCAGAAGGAGGCCAAGCAATGAAAGCGATCAGTTTGCAGAAGTAGAAACCAACTGTTTAGTAGCCAATTCAATCTCATGAGAAAGAAGAAATGCAAAGTAAAAATGTTAGCTTTTTTTTTTTTTTCAATTTTGAGGATTGAACCCAGGGGCACTGTACCACTGAGCTGCACCCCGCAGCCCTTTTTTATTTATTTTTTTAATTTTTTTCATTAAATATGGTCTTGCATTTAGGAGGGAATCATTATCAAACAATCCAGAACAAATGTATAATGATAGAGCAAGCCAAGGCTGATGCCATGCCATGGTTTCCTCCCTTAGTTTTTTCTTTTTCTTTTTCTTTTTTTTTTTAGAAGGAAGGACAGAGAGAAAGAAAGAGAATCCATTTTTATTGAGTTTTTCGCATGGCTTTCGTTGTTCTGACACTTAGTTGTGTACGTGGCTGCTGGGGTTTGAACCCGTGTACTCGCGCATGCCAGGCAAGCACATAACCGTGGAGCCACCGCTCCAGCCCCCTATTATTTTTTTTTTTAATTTTGAGATCAAGTCTCCCTAAGTTGCCCAGGTTGACCTTGAACTTACAATCCTCCTGCCTCGGCCTCCCAAGTTGCTAGGATTACAGGCCTGTGCTAAACACCCTGCAATAACTGCAATAACAGCGTTTTGTTTATCTGTTTAAAAGCAGGAAATGTTTAAAATGACAGCCCTGGAAAGCACATGGAGAAATAGATTCTCTGCTGTGTTAGGAAAGCGCACAGACTCGTATAAGATCTTTGAATAATGGATTTGGTAATCTACGTCAAGGATGTTAAAATGCCCCATATCTAGCACCTGGGTAATCTGGACAATGTCCTAAAAAAAATAACGGAAAATATAAGGGCTGGGGGTGCAGCTCAGTGGTAGCGCTCTGGCCTAACATGCACAAGGCCCTGGGTTCAATCCCCAGCACTGCAATGAAAAAGATAATACAAGTAGTTCACATCCAAATACACTCACTGATGCATCATAACAGTGAAACAAAATCGGAGCCAAAATACATACATGATTAATAAGGGGAAAGACTGAGCCACAAGGAAATATAAGGCAGTTATTAGAAATGACACTTGGGAACTGTTTATAATAACATGGGGAAATGCTCAAGATAGAAAGGGAAACGGGGAAAAGCAGTTACAGCAAGGTATATTCCAGGGGTCAACAAGGACCAAAAAGTAAATATTTCAGACTTCAGAGGCCAGCGGTCTTGCTGAAACAGCTCAGCTCTGCCGCTGCAGTGTGAAAGACACAGACACAATGGGTGGCCAATGAGCATGGCTGTGTTCCAATAAAACTTTATTTACAAAAACAGCAGCTGAGCCACGTTAGGTCTTCAGGCTGCAATTTGACAGTTCCTGGTACGTACAGTAGGGCAAAGCATTCAATCCAGGAAACTGGGCATCAAGAAAACATTCAGAGCGCTGGGGATATGGCTCAGTGGTAGAGCATTGCTTACCAAGTACAAGGCCCTGGAACCTCAGAAAAGAAAAAAAAATAAGAAGGAGAAGGAAGGAGGGAGGGAGAGAGGGAGAGAGGAAAGAAGAAAGAAAGAAAAGAGAAGACTAACAGGTTAATGACATGGGTATGGTGGCACAACCCTTTAATCCCAGCAACTTGGGAGGCTGAGGTAGGAGGATCTCAATTTAGAGGCCAGCCTGAGCAACTTAGTAAGACCCTGTCTTAAATATTTTTTTCTTTTTTAAGTGATAGAGAGAAAGAATTTTTATTTATTTTTTCATCTGGACCTCACAGCTCTGACACTCAGTTGTGTATGTGGTCCTGGAGTTTGAACCTGGGTCCCAGCAAGCACCATATTGCTGAGCCATCGCTCCAGCCCACCCCCATCTCAAATTTTTAAACATAAAATAAAAAAGGCTGAAGACGTAGTCCAGCGTTAAAGCACCTCCGGGTTCGATCCACAGCACAAAAAAAGAAAAAAAAAAAGAGAGAGAGAGAAAGGAAAGTGTGTGTATGACGTGAACAGTGGTTTTCTTTGAGTAATTGATTTATCTGACACTTGCAGGTATTTTTCTTTTTCGTTTTTGAATATTTCTCAAGTTTTTCTTAAGCAGTAAGGATTGTACTCATGGGGTGAGGGGGACAACTTTTATTAAGCCTCATCAACAACAAAGGAATTAGCCAGAAAAATAGAATACAGAGGTTTTGTTCTCCGTCCCCCACCCATTCTTGGTGATGGAATTTGGAGGCAGAGGCTGCAAACAGCAGAAGAGGAAGAAGAATGGAAAGGAGTGGGGAAAGAAGGCAGATTTGTGAGTAGAGGCGAGCAGGCTGCCCCGGAGCTCCTGGTTTTCAGCTGGGGGTTCCTCATCCTGTCTGCACAGCAGAATTATCTCAGGGTCTGTGCAAACCGCCCTGCCCAGGCGCCACTCCAAACCAATGAGGTCAGGAGTGGAGGGACTTTGTGAGTTTTGCAAAACTCTCTGGATGCAGCCCAGAGACTCAGTGATTTTTTTTTTCAAGAGAGAAAGGGACCGAGAGAGAGAGAAAGAGAGAGAGAGAGAGAATCCATTTTATTTAGTTTTTTATGTGACTTTTGCTGCTCCAACACTTCATAGTGCACGTGGTGCTGGGGTTCGAACCCGCAATCTTGCGCATGCCAGGCAGGGGCCGTAAACGTGGAGCCACTCCTCCAGCCCTCAGTGATGGTTTTAAAAGCTACTAAAGGAAAACAGGAAAGCTTTCTTCCTCCTCCGCACCCCTCCACCCCTTGATCCTCAGGACCAATGGGAACCATCCCAGCAGAGTCTCTCCCAATTCTGGATTCCCCCAAATTTTCACTGGCCCATGAAACTTCTCTTACCCTCTCTCCTCCATTTTTCCACCCCATAGCCTTTTCCCATGGCTTCTTTTCTTTCTATTCACCAATTCCTTGAGCCAGGTCACTACTAACCCTTTCTGTAGCAAATGGTGCCCAGCAACTCCAGAAAATGAAGTCATCCCACCCCCTTCACCTCCACCTCCACCTCCACCTCCACCTCCACCTCCACCACCTCCACCCAAAGTGGTGGCAGGTGGAGCAACAGGAAGGTGACGTGGGGCCAAACCACAGCTTTAGTTTTGCCCCTTTTGGGTGGGGGTGTATTAATTTATTTTGTCTTTTCTTTTTTTGAAACTAGTGATGGAACCCAGGGCATACAAGGCAGGCGCTTTCCCACTGAGCTACATCCCAGCCCTGGTTGGTGGTGCCTCTTAAAAAAAAAATCTAGATATTTGCAATCAGCGGCCCTGGAGACCTAATCCCAGCGTTTTAGAGGTGAGGAAGCTTGAGATCCAGAAAGCATAGTTGATTTCCCAAGGTCACACAGCCGGAGGGTAGCACCACATTCAACTCTCCCGGCTCTTAGAGCAGGGGGCTTTTTCCCTTCATTGGGTTGCATAGTTTCTTTCCTCGCTCTGTTCCCAAAGCTAAATCCTGGTGACCCAAGTGTTTGCAATCCCAGTGAATTGGGAGATCTGAGGCAGGAGGATCACAAGTTTGAGGCCAGCCTCAGCAACTTAGTGAGACTCTGTCTCAAAAGAAAAACTAGATGAGGCCGGGGATATGGCTCAGTGGTTAAGCACCCTGAGTTCTACACCTGATTTAAAAGGAAGGAAGGAAGGAAGGAAGGAAGGGAGGGAGGAAGGAAGGGACGGAGGAAGGGAGGAAGGGAGGAAGGGAAGAAGGAAGGGAGGGAGGGAGGGAGGAAGGAGAAAAAAACATAAATCCTCCCTAGTGTGAAAAAAAAAACTGGTCATTATTATTCTTCCCTCGCCCCTTTGAGAATCATCACCAGCTCAACAGTGACTCAGACATCAATTCTGAACAGATTCATTAGTGTTTTTTTTAATAGAGTAATCTGAAAGCTACGTCTCAGAGAAAACAGACAGTACTTGTTTGAGTTTGGCCCTTGCTGCCTGGGCCTCTTGCAGAGAGGCAGAGCTCAGAAAATATTTGCAGAATGAGTGGATTCCTCCGATCACCAACAAACATCGGAACTGACAGCCAGAATTCCTCCAGCAAATGGCTTTGTCGGTTGCCTGTGCCCTCGGGGGCTGACATTCGCCTGTCCTGAGCTTCTCTGGTCTGTTTCTTGGCAGCACACGTTGTTTTCAAAAGCTTTTGTAGAGAGAATGCAAACGAGCATTTAATTACCTTTCGGCCCAAGGAGGCTGAAAATTAATTAACATGATTAATTTATGTCTCAGTTTAGATTTCCCCAGAAGCAGCTCTTGAGACAAATATTGGAGTGGAAGTGGTTGATTTGGAAGTTAATGGGTGGGTGGGGAGTAGGAAGACCAACAAAATAAAGGAGTAGTAAAGATGAAAAGGAGGAGAAGCAGAGAAGGAACCGACAAAGAGTGAATTCTAAAAGCAGCTACCACGGGAGATTGGAGCATTGACCCAGTGGAATTCTGGGAAATGGAATAGACTACAGGAGGAGAAAAGGCGAGGGAGTAGGGGTATTAATACCGTCTCCGGCCAGTCTTCCGCCACCTGCTAGCAGAGTGACCTTTCAAAGGCTTCAGGGAAAGTTCTTCGACAGAAATATAGAATCAAGCAGTGGCAAGCCAGGAAGTGCTAAACTTTGAGCACCTAAGGGATGATACAACCACTCTGCCAACTCTTTTATGTTTTTTAGTTGCTAAAGGTTTATAAAGTAGTTCTAACCAAGGGCAGGACAGTAACCACTTCTCCTCCGGCCCTGGTGTTCTAGATGTCAGGAACCTCGGGGGTCCAGGGTTTTGAATTGGAGAGTCAGGTTGCTCCAAAGAATGGATGTACCTTAAAGTCTGGCTCCTTCTTGTGTCTGCACTGTGGTTGCCCAATTCAGCGTATTTAGGGATGCGTGGGAGCTTCACGCAATGTGCGACCACCCTCCAGACCTCCTGATGAGCCATGTGAGAAAAAGAAAAGAAACCTGTATTTTTTTTTTTTTTTTGTAGCACTGGGGATTAAACCAAGGGGTGTCTCACTTGCTAGGCAAGCACTCTACCTCTGAGCTATACCCGTATTCCTTTTTTAATTTTAATTTTATCAAGGAGATGTGTTGTTGTACAATCATAATGCACATGTCGTAGCAATATGATCCTAATCCGGAATCACCCCCACATCGCCCACACCCCAGGCTCCTGACTCTTCTGTATTTCCCCTCTATAATAGATACAAACGTCTTTACATATGTGAGATTGTGCATTTTCCAGAATTAAATGATTGCATAAGTATCATTTGGCTTCTCGGGGGAGTAAAGAGTAAGCTATATTGTTGATTCTTCCTGCCCAGATCCCTCCCTGTCACCCCTCCCTCCTGCCTCTTCCCTCTCCACATCCCCCGCCCCATATCTACGGTGCCCTTAGATTATGTGTTGCTTCCACTTTGGTGAGTCTGCTACTTTTGGTGAGCTTGACCTCTCACCCAAGCCTCCCCAGACCTTTTTATTTGTTATTTTGAGGTGGAGGGTCTTACTAAATTGCAGAGGCTGGCCTCGAACTTGTGATCCTCCTGTCTCTGCCTCCCAAATTGCTGGGATCACAGGCACGCTAACACACCCAGATTAAAACTTTTTCCTTCTGTTCTCACACACTTCTGACACTCCTCCTGTCAAAGGACAAAATTACACCTTAGCTAATGACTCTAATTGCCTTTATTTTCAATTCTAGAATGAGGCAACACATCATTCCATAGAAAAGAACAGTGGTACGGTGGGCAGAAGAGGTTGATTTTGTAGACATAAAAGGGTTGAAAAAAATAAAAAAAAAAAGATTGGGCCTTTCAAAATTTTTTTCCTTGTAAAACAGGGACTAGGAGAGAGCACAACAGAAAAAACAACTGATTGGTAAGTCTCAGGTCCTTTGGGTCCCTATTTTGCATAAATATTAAAGTAGAGGGAACTCCGTTATCTACAAATTTGAGAAGCTGGCTTGTGTGGGAAATTTGGCTGTTACCTCTCTAATCCTGATGACTTCTCAGAAGGTCAGATAAACAGCTTAGTTTTTAGCTTGGTGAGGTGGAACTTCAGTGTGACTCCATTTTAATTTTTAGCCGGGTCTGCTGGGGCTAGCGCAGGAGTTTAGTCCAGAATAATGGTTTCCTGTAACTTTTATTTAACACACCCAATGTGTAGGTCTGTCCTACACCAAGCAAGTCTCCAAATACCAACTGGGTATCCTACAATTTAATTCAGTTCAATTCTAACACCATCTCCATGGAGGTCTCACAAGTTAAGGGCTCAGTCCCACAGGACTGCCCTCACGTCAGATGACAAGCCAGGAACAGGGACACATACCTGTAATCCCAGCAACTCTGGAGGCTGAGGCAGGAGGATCGCAAGTTCAAAGCCAGCCTCAGCAACTTAGCGAGGTCGTAAGCAACTTAGCAAGATCCTGTCTCAAAATAAAAGTTTTTTACTTTTTGGGTTGGGGATGCGGCTCAGTGGTTAAGCACCCCTGGATTCAATCTCTGGTCAGAGAGAAAGGGAGAGAGAGTGTGTGTTTCTCCCTTATTTCCATGCAATTCTTCTGTCATGAAATGTAGCCATTTCAAAGTTCCTTTAGGACCAACAGGAAAATGATGCTCTGGGTAACCAAAAAGACACTTTCAAGAAAATGATGCAATTTTTATCTTTCATGTAGGTGCCAGTCCAGGATGATGAGCAGAATCTAGTATTTCTTCCAACTGACCTTTTTCTTATAATGTGTGATCTTCCTGGAAAGTGGGCCAACCTACAAGCTCAGGGCTTCCAAAGTTTCTGAATGAAGCTGTTTTTCAAAAGGTGTAACTTTTCCACTTCTGCTTGCCCATTGATGGGACTGGAATTCTGCAACACACACACACACACACACACACACACACACACACAATCAAGGTAGTAAGTTGTGTTCATTTCCTAGCACTTTGTAACAATGGACTGCAAAACTACTGGCTTACAACAAAAACATTTATGATCTCGCAGTTTCTGTGGGTCAGGAGTTTGGCCATGGCTTAACAGTCCTCTCCGCTCAGGGTCTCACCGGGCCTCAATCAAGATATCCACAGGGATTGGTGGCACAACTCAATTCCTTGCAGCCCTGAACTCCTAGAAAGCCCTGCCCCAAGGACAGTTCTCTCATTCAAGGCTGGGAAAAGAGTATCAGATCAAAGTCGGGCCCACCAGGACACTTTCCCTTCTGATCAACTCAAAATTAACCGACCAGCCAGAATTACATCTGCAAAATCCCTCCCCATTGTCATATGATGTCACCTACGGTGGGTTGATCCTGGAGGGCCTCCTGGAATCCTGAGACCCTTCCCCTACCTCCTGCCGCTCTGCTCCTCTGCCTACAGCTCACCCTCCCCAGGGCAGCACCACGTCCAACCAGGCAGGCTCTGTTCTGCCTTCTTAACCTCCTCCCAGAGGTGTCCCTTCCACTCCCTTTTGTCCCAAACTGGTTCCACATTTCCTGTCCCTTGCCTGCTGCAGCCCGGTGCCACGTACAGTGACCAGAAGTTCATTCAGTGACCAGCACAAGCTAGTGGTGGGATGGTTGAACAAGAACTCAGCCCCTTGGAGTAGTTCTTAGGGGCCCACTGAGACCCCATGCAATTGCTGAGGCCACCCTGGAATTTGTAATTCTTCTGCCTCAACCTCCCAAGTCACTGGGGTTACAGCTGTGCATCACCACCCTGAGGCCTCAAAATAAACAAATAACTCCCAAGTTTTAGTTCTGACTGTAGGTCTGTACCTGCCTCAAGACAGTTTGAGGCATCAGGGGTCAATAACTTTATCTGAGCTGTGGCCACCATGCCTTAAACAGGCAGGATGACGAATTGTGAACATTGTTAAAAATGAAGAGAGGTGGGCCAGGTGAGGTGGCACGCACCTGTAATCCCAGCGGCTTGGGAGGCTGAGGCAGGAGGATCACAAGTTCCAAGTCAGCCTCAGCAACTTAGCGAGGCTTTAAGGAAAGGTTTTTTAAAGAAGAACCGGGATGTAGTTCAACAGTAGAACTGCTTATCTAGCAGGTGTGAGGCCCTGGGTTCAAACTAATAGAGCAGAAGCCCTGCTTTTGACACCTGTAATCCAGAAACCGCTGTGTGTTGATTCCCAATGTCCGTGCAGGGAGATGAGCTATGGGTATATCCATGTGTTCACAGCAAGCACTAGCCTCACGTTCCCGAACTTCTATAACCATAAAGAGTTTGGCAGAAGGAGCCCAGTTTGCCTTTATTTCTTTTTGAAATTACCTATATTTTATTTTACCATTTTTAAAGATAATATATTGACTTTGTTTAAAATTCAAAATGTACAAAAATCATCCAACCCATGTCCCAGAACCTAGTTCTTTTCTTTGGGGTGAATTAGTGTTTCATTTTGGTTTTTGTATCTTTTTGCAGATATTTTATGCATATGTACAAGGAAATATGTATATATGTCCTCCCCCTCTCTCTCCCCACAAATAGTAATATTCGGATAAGACTGCTTTATAGCTGCATGATATTATATCACAAAAGGCAGCGATCTATAGTTCCTAAATCAAAACTGGCCCACTACCTGTTTTTTGCAAATAAAATTTTATTGGAACACAGCACACACATTCATTTACATATTCTCTATGCCTATATTTGCATTACATTAGCAAAGTGAATAGCAGTAACACAGACCACAAGGCCTGCTAAACCTAAAATACCTACTCTTTGGCCACTCGCAGGACAAGTTGCAGACCCCTGTTCTAGCTAATGGAAGTCCCGGAACAGATTTAGCCCATATGCCATTGATAGCATGCGATAGCTTCCAATCTTTCACTATTACAAATAAGATGGCAGCCACTAAATTTGTATATCCATCATCTCCAAATATAGATGAGTAAGGAATGATTGGCTTGAAAATCCTGTACCCTGGTAATTTTGAAAAGCAACTCCCCAATCATCCTCCACAAGGGTTGCAACAATTTACATTCCCATCAGAAATATTTCGGAGTGCCCCTTTCCCACATCCTCATCCAATTCCGTACGTGTGCTCTTTGCCAATATTTCAAGTACAAAAAAATGCTTTTTCGGTGTGTCTCCTTTGCATTTCTCATCAGGAAGGTGGAACATCGCTTTATTTACTGGATTTCATACCAGATCCTATCTTTTACCCATTTTTCATTCAATTTCAGATTTTTTTTTAAGAGAGAAGGACAGTGAAAGAGAGAGAGAGACAGAGGGAATCAAGTCTTTATTGAGTTTTTCACGTGGCTTTTGTTGCTCTGACACAGCTGTGTACGTGGTGCTGGGGTTTAGACCAGCGTACTTGCACATGCCAGGCAAGTACCGTAACCGCCCAGCCACCGCTCCAGCCTCAGATTTCAGATTTTTTTAATTAGTGGTTTATTGAGGTTACTCCTCTCTGTGATATAAGTTGCACGTATGTCCCCAGATGGTCATTTGTCCTTCTAATTAGCTCATGGTGCTCCAGCCAGCTTTCAAGACATTAAGGTGAGCCAGCGAGGAAGGGTTAGTACAGGAGCCAACTGGGCCATATTTGGTTCCTGAGGTTGTAGGTTGCCATGAGGAGTCCCAGGTGGTGGGGCTGGAGGACAAGGTGGAGAGAATCAGGGCAGGATGCAGACAATCAGGGTCAATTTTAAGGGGGAAAATGAAAAGATTTCCTCATTGAAGTCGGTGCTACCTATGTGCCTGGTTCTTTACTGAAGACAACACAGAGACATTGTGGAGGGACTCGCAGGCCTTCAGCTTTTATATTGTGCTTTCACTCAACTGGCCATCACCCAGCATCTGAGTGACTATCTGCAGATCTGCAGAGGAGATGATTGATCACACTGTATTCTTTTATGTTGTTGTTGTTGTTGGTACCAGAGATCGAACTCAAGGGCGCTCAACCACAGAGCCCCATCCCAGGAGTTTTTATTTTTTTATTTTAAGACAGAGTCTCACTAAGTTGCTGAGGACCTCACTAAGTTGCCGAGGCTGGCTTTGAACTTGCAATCCTCCTGCCTCAGCCTCATGAACCACTGGGATTATAGGTCACTCAGTTTTCTTTGTATACCTTCTGTCAAGGAATCTCTCTCACTCATTTGTTCAAAATCCGTTTGTCAATCAAAAAGCAAGTGTGTGGCCTTGCTTTGGTGCTATGGACACAAAGTTCCTCGCTTCAAAGAATTCTGGTCCCTGGCTGCCTGTTTCTCCTGATCTTAAAACTTATCTTACTTTTTTTTCAACAGTTCTCCCCAGTAAAAAGTGTAGGGACCCTTCTTCTAAAATAGGGGTCTTCCAAAGATGAAACAACTCAAATTCCTGGGAAATTAAGGGTGGTTCTTATTTCATTCTTAGTAGTCTCCTAAAAGGAGACACCACCACTGGGTCCCTTCTTAGGAACAGCATGAATGAACCAGACCAAAAAAAAATCTATAGTTACAACTTCTTCTCCAGTAATTATTTTCAAAAGGAAAATCTGTTCTTCAGAATCACTCATGGCTGAGCCTCTTCTGCTACTCTGATCAACAACCACGTACTTTCTAACAACCAAGGATGACAGCAGGTCCACAAAGCCATTTGCTCATCTGTTTCTGGCAGCTTTGACAGAGGCTGGGACTTGGTCCTCTACCCAAAAGAAAGAGCAGCTTCAATAGCCAGGCTCTTATTTTTTCCCTGTATTTTTTAATTGGTGGCCTGGCAGTCCTTGAATAAACTCAAGCAGATACATGGCCTCGCCTACCCAGGCCAGTTGCTCTGCCAGTGTTGAAGTTTTCCCAGTGAGACACACACTTCTTTTTAATTCCTGCTAAGGAGAACCCATGTCACTGGTGTAGACTGAATAACATCCAGCCTTTTCCCAAATAAATCCTGTGTCTGGCCAGGGGAGATTAGCGGTATGTGTGCTCCCTGTCAAAAGCTGTCCTTAGCTAACTAACACACATCAGGTGACTGTAATGTGACTTTCAACTGCTGTAATAACAGTTACAGATCCTTCTAATGAGAAGATTTGGTCTAATTCCATTCCTGGTTCCTTCTCCTCTCCTTCTAGTCCTTATCAGGAACCTGGCCCAAATTGTAGACCTTCAGTAAAAATTGCTAGGCATGAGGCGCACACCTGTGATCCCAGCCATATGGGAGGCTGAGGGAAGAGGATCACAAGCTCAAAGCCAGCCTCAGCAATTTAGCAAGGCCCCAAGCATATTAATGAGTCCCAGTCTAAAAATAAAAATAAATAAATAAATAAAAAGGGCTGGGATGTGGATCAGTGGTTAAGTGCCCCTGGGTTCAATCCACGGTTACAAAACATAGCAAAAAAAAAAAAAAAAAAAATTGTCAAGTAGGGCTGAAGCAGTGGCTCAGCGGTTACAGTGCTTGCCTGCCATGCATGAGGACACGGGTTCGAACTCCAGCACCATATACACAGCCAAGTGTAAGAGTAATGAAAGCCACATGAAAAACTAAATAAAATTGATTCTCTCTCTCTTTAAAAAAAACTATCAATCATGCTCTAAGTGCCACTTTAGATCTCCGGGGATGCAGAGGGGTGAGAGGTTGTGCCTGTACACAACATACCTACAATCTAATATGGAGGTTGCTAGAGTGGGGGCAGGAGGGAGGATGAATAGAAAAGCCACTGTTCTCTAAGTCAGGAGACATGCCAGGAAAATAGAGCCGGATCATTTACTGAGCACTTCCAAGTGCCAGACACTGCTCTATGATCTTGACAGGTATGTTCTTATTAGTCTAGATTGGTGTTGCCATCAACACTCCTAACTGCTAGGCTGAGCTAGACAGATCACAAATATGGGAGAATTTTGATTCATTGTTAAAATGAACACAAATAAGCCAAGCAGTTTCAACTGCATGTAGGTCCCAACACTTAGAAGAATTGTTTTGGTTTTTCCTATTTTTATTTTTTTTTTTTTTGAGGGAGGCTACTGAGAATTGAACCCAGAGGCACTTAACTGCTGAGCCACATCCCTAAACCTTTTTTATTTTTATTTTGAGACAGCGTCTTGCTAAGTTGCTTAGGGTCTCACCAAGTTGCTAAGGCTGGTCTTGAACTTACAATCCTCCTGCCTCAGCCTCCTGAGCTGCTGGGATTACAGGCATGTGCCACCATGTCTGGCAAGCCCCAGCACTCAGGAAGCTGAGGCAGGAGCATCCCTTGGGCCCAGGAGTTTGAGACCAGCCCAGGCAACATAGTGAGACCCTGTCTCAAATGATAGAGCACCTGCCTAGCATGCCCAAGGCCCTAGGTTCAATACCCCATGCCACAAAAATAAATAAACAAAAAACATCTGGTGGGGCTGGAGAGGTGACTCGGCAGATATTATGCTTGCCTGGCATGCCCAAGGACCCGGGTTCAAACTCTAGCACCGTGTACACAACCAAGTGTCAGAGCAATAAAAGCCACATGAAATACTAAATAATGTTGATTCTTTCTCTCTCACTGTTCCTCTCTCTCTCTCTCTCTTAAGAAAAAAATTTTTAGGAAAAAAAAAAGACATCTTGTGGAATATGAAGCTGGGGTGGCCTTTGTCCTGAGGACTAAAGGTTATGCCAGACTTCTCTCCAGAACTTTCTAAACCAATGTTCTGTGCCCTTCTCTTCTGTAAGTTAAGACCAGGAGTCCCTGGGTCCCCAGGGGACCATTGCTTCCCCTTTGTCCATGACAGGGCATACAATAAGGTTAGCATGTTCTTGTGAAATATGGAAAGCACATTAAAGCCCAGGCAATAGCTGGACTCTGCAGCAGAGCACTGTCCTTCTAAGGATGTTATTCACCACTTGCAAAAGCCAGAGAGCCCAAGTGACTCCCTCAGACCCACACAGCAACCTTTTGGGAGAAGGCAGAGGTCACTTTCAATCCCTGAGTGCTGTCCTGGACACACGATCTGCCAAAACTCCACCTGCTATTTCTAACACCAGGAGCCTCGCTGCTCTCCCTCCACGCTCTGCCTCCTCCCAATAGTACACTCTTCCCTAATGCTAGCGGTGCTTCTTCCAGGTCCAGGTCATGGCCAAGGCTATGAAGGAATGGCAAAAGTGGTCAGCAAAGTGGGGCCTCCATTTGTATCCCCAAAAGGCTGAGTCTCAAATACTTGATTATCACTTGATTAGGACTTGCTATGATTAAAATTTTTGAAATTTGAAACTCTTTATTATATTTTATAATCCAAGTATCTGCCAGCCACCTTGGTGCACATCTGTAATTCCAACGACTCCAGAGGTTGAGGCAGGAGGATTGCAAGTCTGAGGCCAGCCCAGGCAGATTAGTGAGATCCTGTCTCAAAATAAAAAATGTTGGCGGGGCTGGAGCGATGGCTCAGCAGTTACGGCCCTTGCCTGGCACGTGCAAGTACACAAGTTCAAATCCCAGCACCACGTACACAACGAAATCTCAGAGCAAAGAATGCCATGTGAAAAACTAAATTAAAAAAAAATTGATTACCTCTCTCACACTGTCCCCTCTTTCTTTAAAAAAAAAAATTAAAAAAAAATGTTGGGGGAGGCTGGGGTATAGCTCAATGAGCACCCCAGGTTGAATTCCCAGTACTACAAAAAAAAAATCATAATAATACAAATATGCTCTCCTGCCCCAGAAATAGAGATGGGAGTGCAAACATGAACAGCTCAGCTTCTGAACAGTAGAGCCAAGATTCTGAGCTGGTTTCAAAGCTTGGGGACCAATAGATTCAAATTTCATCACATACCCTAATAACTTACTGAGTACCTACCTACATAGTCCAACCTACCCATCTTTAGGGGCTGGGGTCACACACCTCCTATTTGGTCCAAGAGGAGAAATCTGGAGGCATTGAGTTGAAATGGAAACAGAAATAGAGTTATTACAATCACCAGAAAACATGATTTTAAAAAGCCATTGAGCAAAAAAACCATGTAAGACTTGTAAGACTTTTAGGTGAGTTAACCAGAATCACTGTGCTCAGTTGATTTGGGAAGGGGAGGAATACAACACTAAACGACGGTGGAACTCATCGTGGTCAAGTTGATTTCTTTTTCTCCTCTACTATTAAACTAGAAGAAAGTGTCTGGTGCTGGCAGGACTTCAATACAAACACCTCTTTTACACTTATTAATCTCACCTTTCAACAAAGAGAGGCACGGAGACTTGGCAGGTTGGCGGGCGATGGTGGCCAACATTTAACAATACCGATTTTTAATTTTATTAGCTTTTCTGTTATCTTCTATCTGTCACAAATGAGATGGTCTTATCGGTTTCTATAGCAACTGAGATCTTTGCTTCTAGGACCAGGCATCACCTGGGTGTGGGAAATGCAGACTCCTGGGTCCTGCTCAGGATCTCTTACATCTGAACCTGCATTTCCACAAGATCCCTGGTGATGATGGTGCACAGTGATGTTTGAGAACAGAGTGATTTGCCTAACTTTAGGGGAAGACCCCTCCAATTCCAAAGATCTTAAATGGATGGATTGGCAGAGGTGGCACTAAAGGCTCTGTATTTGCACGCTGATTCTGTCCCTTATGGGCCTCACGATCTTGAGCAAATAACTCAATCTCTCTGTGCCTCAGTTTCCTTTTGCAAAATGAGGATAATAATGATGTCTGCTTCACAGGGTTGTAAATTAAATGAGAAAATGGACTTAAAGCTGTTTAACACGGTGCTTGGCACAGACTGCGCACCTAGTTCATATTAATGAGTCACGGTGGCATTCAACTAACAGTGTCTTTCGCACATGCCTTTGTTGGCTACTATTAGTTTTTATAAAAGAGAGGGAAACAGTGAGAGAGAAAGAGAGAATTAATTTTATTTAGTTTTTTCACGTCCCTTTCATTGCTCCAACACTTCATTGTGTACATGGTTCTGGGGTTCAAACCCGCATCCTCACACATGCCAGGCCAGCGCTGTCACCACCAAGTCACCACTCTAGTCATTACTATTACTTTTAACATACAGAAAATATATGCAGCCCTATTTCCATGCTTTCAAGCTTCTGAAAGCTTCTATGTGCATAAACTGATGGAAGTCCCTAGTGACCCCAGGAGGTAGACGTGCAATTACCTTTCTCCACTTGCTGTCTCTGCATTCCATGGAGGGACTGAGACTCCTGATGGCTGAATGAGGGCCTGGAGCACACAGTGGCTGGCTGATCAGTAGAGCTGGGCCCCCACCTCTGCTCTCCTCCGGCCACTCCCAGAGCTTCAGTGGTCATTCTTTGGTACTCTTTGCAGCCTTTGAACAGCAAGAGTTGAAGATAACACGATTGAGATATCAGCCTCTTGACCTGGGGTATCTCAGCCCGTCAATGAGATGAGACTGTATTTTCTTTTATTTTTTTTCGGGGCTGAGGACCGAACTCAGGGCCTTGCGCATGATAGGCAAGCTACTGAGCTAAATCCCCAACCCTGAGACTCTTTGTATTTTCTACAAATAATATTCAGAGGTGGCAAAAAAAAAATGGAAGCCCATAACCCAGGGGAGAAAATGTGCTTTTTTCCCCCCTCCTACATCATTGGCTAGGAGTCATTCCATCAGACTTCACTGAAGAAAACAAGAGTGATCTCTCATTTTTCATCTTTTCCCAGTGGAAAGGACCTGGTTCCCTAAACATATGGGGAGGAATCAGACTCTGTCTACCTTGCTCTGGAGAGAAGTTTCAAAACAGAGATCTTCTTGTATGTATAATTGATTTTCACAAGGAAACAGCGACTATCAGATTCACAGAGATCAAGACAGAGAAATCTTGTTTAAGGAAGATGGGAGGCAGTTGTCACTGTCTTCTGGTGCTGGAAGGGGTTACAAGTTGTCAGAAGGACAATTTTCAGAAGGACAATTTGGCAGTGCTCCCCAAAATTGCACAAGATACCCTTTTATTTTTTTAAACAAGATTTTATTTTTCATTGTAGTTTCACATATTGAAGGGATTTATTGTTATACTTCCATATGTGCATATTTCATATATCCCCACTTTGCCTTCTCCTCTCCCTCTTTCCGAACCCCCTCCCCTTTCCATTCGCCCCTCCCCCTAGCACGTGAGGTTACCCCCAGTTTGATTGGTAATCTGTGTTTGATGAGTCCATCGTCTAAACCTGTCTCTCACTGTTTCCTGTATTGTACTCTGGCTTCCACATAAGAGAGAAAACATTCAGCCCTTGAGTTTCTGGGTCAGGCTAATTTCACTCAGCATGATTTTCTCCATCTCCATCCATTCACCAGCAAAGGACATGATTTCATTTTTTTTAAACTAAATAGAATTCCACAGTATATATAAACCACAGCTCCTTGATCCATTCATCCAATGATGGGCATCTGGGTTGATGCCATAATTTGGCTATTGTGAATAATACACACCCTTTTAAACCAGTAATGTCACCATAGGAATTTCCCCTCAGAGACATGCCTCTCGGTGTAAAATGGTAAAGGGAAAATCTGAAAGGACCTAAGCATCCATCAGCAGGGACTTCTAAATAAAATACAAGGGCTAGAGCAGTGGCTCAGCAGTTGGAGCACTTGCCTGGCATGCACAAGGACCTGGATTCAAAACCTCAGCACCACATACACAACTAAGTGTCTGAAAAAATAAAACTGATTCTCACTGAAATACTACTACTACTACTACTAATAATAATAATAATAAAGAATGCTATCCTGGAGGGGGTATAGTTTAGTGGTAGAGTGCTCACCACATATGTGTGAGGCCCTGGGTTCAATCCCTAATATTGCCAAAAAAAAAAAAAAAAGGTTCTTTTAAAGAAAAGAATATAATCTATCTCTCTAAACTGATATAGAATAATTTCCAAGATATATTAAGTACTGTGCCAAAGCAAGAGAGGGAGAGATACATACTTATTTATGAAGGCAGCCATGCTCCACATTACAATATTTTGATCAATAATAGACCAAATATGCAATAATGGTCCCATAAGATTAGATCATCTCCTGACATCAAAGGCATTGTAGTGTGTACAAGGATGTTCTGTGCTGTTCACATAACAACCCCATAGCCTAATGCCACATTTCATGGGACATATCTCCATCATTAATCAGCACATTACTATATGAAATACTATTGGAAAGAGGTATAAGAAACGGGAAACAGAAACCGATTATGTAATTAGGACACAAACAGAACAGGAGAATTTCTACCACTAGTCTTTAGGAAGCCTTTTGAATGTTATTTCATTTGCAGGCATTTGATGTTCAAACTAAATAAAACTTAGTATATGAGTTGGTGAGAGGACCTATAGAGAGGCAGGATTTTTAAACTGTACAGGGGGTTTGCTCTGGTTAGAGGTAAAAAGAGATAAGAAAGTCTGGGAAGGAAGGAGGGATTGGGGGTCCTGACTCATCCCTGCTCACCCTGAGACCTGACTCTCCACAGCAACACACGGAGGTGGCCTGCGTGTCCCAGACCCAGGAGGAGAAGCTGGCTGCTGCCCTCAGGGTAGAGTTACACAACACTTCATGCCAGGTCCAGAGCCTCCAGGCTGAGACGGAATCCTTACACGCTCTGGTAAGAGGGCCAAGAAGAGCCCTGGCACTTCTTGTGTTCATTATAACTCTGAACTGTCAAATTCTGGTCATGCATATGCATGACAGTCTGCAAAGGAATCCCATTTCACAGGATATGACTGTGGGGTCTGATCTCTCTGCTGACTCCCAAAGATCGTTAGATACCGAATCCTAAAAAGAGTAGTAGACACTGTAGAGCCCACCAAAACTTTACTGGGACGCTGCTGGGAATGTTGGTGGCTAACACACACAGCTGACCCATGTCCCCAGTGAATTGCCCTTCATCAGACAGAAGATGCCTGACCCCAGAGGTTAGCCACAGATGATGACTGACTCACAGGGGGAGAAAGCCAACTCATATACTAAGTTTTATCTAGTCTTCAACATGGAACAATCCACGGTCCAGAGCATTCTGTGGGATCAGAGGCCCAGTTCCAGCTGAACCCCCTCCTTGGTTGACACCTACCCCTGCCTGTGTTCCTTTTCCTGAGAACAATCCCTTGTTATTTGTAAGTTCCAGAATCCTTGTCCCAGGCTCTGCTTCTGAAGAACCCAACTGAAGACACATGGAAGGACCCCAGACTCACTGTGGTTTGCAGGCGGGTCTCACAGTCACCAATTATCATTAGTTAAGTCATTACATTCAGCCCTCTGTAACCGCAGGTCCCACATCAGTAGACTCCACCACCCTTGGATTGAAGATATTCAGAAAAAAAAATGTGTCTGTACTGAATGTATACAGCTTTTTTTCCTTGTTAT
This sequence comes from Aplodontia rufa, assembly GCA_004027875.1. Lineage (NCBI taxonomy): Eukaryota > Metazoa > Chordata > Mammalia > Rodentia > Aplodontiidae > Aplodontia > Aplodontia rufa. The sequence continues at coordinate 24,450 of PVKS010029184.1, forward strand.
ATCCTAAACAATATGGTTATAACAAAAAAATATATAGCATTTACATAACTTAGGTGTAAGTAAAGATGATTTTAAGAGACAGGAGGATTGCAAATATTACACCATTTTCTATAAAATTCAGATTTTGTTCAGCATGGTCCCCACAGCTGTCCTGGGACCAGTCCTCCACAGACACTAGTGGACACTGTGTTAATAAGGCTGCAAACCACTCTTTATCCCTGGGATGGACTGGAGCAGAGCCCCGCCAAGGCGCCCCTCCAGGGAGACATGGGTACTTTCTACCACAAGCACTGCCGGTGCACATCACAGTGTGTGAAAGGGTGGTCCGTGTGATCCTGTGCAGCTGAGGTAGTCTGGAGTCCAATAAGGCCAACCATAGGACCCGGGTTAATGCAAGAGTTAGGAAAGGATCCGAGGGGAAAAAAAGCAAGAGTTCTAGAGTCGCAGGGCGCGGCTCCTCCATTTACCACTCGTGTAAACGGGCAAATCCCTGAATCATATTTTCTCCTTCTGCAAAATGGGGGTGGCAGTCATGATGCATCCACTTCTCAGCATTGCCATGAGCACCCATGGAAGAATACACGTAAGTGTGTTCCTCCTACTCTGCATATCGCATTGAGGAACTTACTACAGTCGTGGAACTGTACCAAGTGCTTTGAAGATGTAAGACTAATGAGATGTGGTCCCCACCCCCAAGGAGTCAATGTGACTTCAGTGGAGGAGCTAATATAACTACAGAAATGAGAGGCCTCTGCGAGTCAGGGGGTGGCAAGTGGGGTGATCACCCCCACCATGGGAGTCAAGATGCTGACCCTCATGGTCACTGTGGAGGAGGGGAGCAAGCAGAGATGGGTGGAGTGGAGGGCAGGGATCTGGTAGGGCTCCACCCACCATGATGTCTTCCTCTGGCTCTACCAGTAGGTACAGCAGTCCCGTGGGCCTTCGGATTGGTGCTCAGCTGTTACAGTCTTGAACCCTGGCTGGGTGACCCTTCTAAGCCTCCATTTTCTCACTTGTCAAGTGAGGGTCCATTCTGATTTTCATACTGTCTGGTGGCTTATGACAACAGTGCATCATCGCCTCCCTCTTTCTGTGATTTAGGAAGTGTTAGTTCTGCGGGAATAGCTCATCTCTGTGTCTCTGTTCCAAGTGCCATC
>PVKS010029185.1:0-25613 GCA_004027875.1 Aplodontia rufa
TATGGAACCAACCCAGATGCCCCTCACTTGATGAGTGGATACAAAAGCTTTGGTTCATATATACTATGGAATACTACTCGGCCATCAGAGAAGACGACATTATAGCTTTCGAAGTCAAATGGATGGAGATGGACAGAATTATGCTTAGTGAAGTCTCCCAAGCTCAGAGACTTAAGGGCCGAATGGTTTCTCTCATCTGCTGATACTAGAATTTATGTTGAAGCAGTAGGACAGACGGCTGACCTAACAAATCCTCAAATTGAATGAATTTCAGTGCAACAGGGGCGAAAGCTCCCTAGGTAACTTGGAGGTGGAGGGAAGGGGATGGGGAGGGGGGAGGGTATATGAAGAACTCATAGGAGTCTGGTGATGGGGAAGATGGGGGAACCATACAAGAAGCCGATGTTATTCCTACACTAGATACCCATTTAACACATGAGTTCTTCTGGGGGAAACTGCAATAGATGAAACCCATAGCAGCTTATCTATGCATTAGCATTACCCCTGGTTAACAAAGTTTATACACATTGATTGCTACTATTTTGACAATGTTTCCCCCTCATCTGTATCCTGTACTGCAATATACTTCTAATAAATGTGGGAAAAAAAATAATCTTATAGCCTTTATATGTTTATATATATATTTATTAAATGGATATTTGAATCATATTATATTAAGTATATATTGCTTTAGCATGTATAACATAAACATGTCCATATATAATTATATATTTTATAAGAACATTATGTGATCATTGAATTTGCTGATGAATGTACCACAATTTAATCATTTTTTATATTTGATGATATAATAATTACATATGATTTCTCTCTACTGCAACTACTTTAATTAGAAAGTGATATAAATATTTTGAAATGCAATGCATGACAATATTCTTAGAGAAGAGTTGCTATGGCTACTTTGTGTTAGTTATAAACATTCTTAGATACTTGTTATGTTCCTTCTTCACATCTGTCAAGGTGTTACCAAGACAGCCTATCTGACATGATATGCTGCCCTTTCTTTCCATTTGCTGAGATATAAAATATAGTCATTGGAAAATAACCAATTTCTATACTTATGCACACTCAATGTGGGGTTAGAAAGAAGAATGAAATATTCATTAAGAATGGTATTCTTTGAACCTTACCCAATTACAGTATCTGAAAAGTATAATATTTACATATACTATTTACTTTTATATAATTTAAACTCTGTGGTATCTATTTCCAATGCTACAACAATTATCAAGACAAATAAAAACCACTGTACTATTTGAAGAGGCAGATCTCTGAACATTTTAGTGCATTTTATTATAATACCAAAATAAGAGACTAAATACAAAATGGACCATAAGTACACAAAATTCAACAGCAGTCAAAGTTTAATTTAGAACAAAAATACAAATAGTTCCTCTCCATGCATATATGCACATGGATCCCAGGCAATAACTCTGATGTCTAGAAAGTCTAGAGTTCCACAAGACACTGTTCTGAGAAAGTCTAGAGTTTCATAGTACAGCATCCTACCTCTCTTCTAAAGTGTAGCACAGTCAAAAGGCTGTGCTGTAATGCGCAGGTAGGAAGGGATGTTTCAGGGGTGAGCATTACATGTTAGATGACATTACCAAAGTCTGTAGTCCAGAACCTGGGTAACAAGGCTCAGTGCAAAGTAGAGAAAAGGGTGGGAAATCTTTATTTTCTGGGCTGTTATTTCCTAGAAACCAGGAAACCAGTGAAAAGTAAGTTCTGGGGTTGATAGTTTCCAGCACACAGATATTTTCCTGAGTTTCAAGAGTTAAGCCCTGTGCAAACTCAGTAAATCTAAATAGGTATCGAAGGAATGCACAACTTTTAAATATAGTATTGCTAAAGGAGTCTGCTATCATCATAAAATTTTGGTGATAAGTATTTGACTGAGGCCCATGGCATCTTCCCTTCCTGCACTGAGTTCTGGCCTTGCTTCCTCTCCTTTTCTTAAAATTTCCTGCTTGGATTTCTATCATGGATCTCTGAATCCAGATATTCTGTCATCACATATTTATGGAGCAATGTTGAACACTGTTGTAAACTTCTTCCTTCATCATGTGCATGTTATGTGGGAGCCAAACAATCTACATAAGTAAACTTCAAATAGTCACGACTGTAGTGAGGAAAATGACGTACGTAACGTGAAAGAGAATGGGAGGCCTGCAACCCCAATCTCTTCCTCGTTCAGATCCTGCGTGCCTTCACGGGGAAGCACAACCTGAAAGAAGACACTGCTATAAAAATCAAATTTTACACTACAGTTTTCTGTTTTGGGTTATAAATCAATCTATCCAATATTTCCTTTAGGAAATATTAAGAGGGTGTTGAAAGTAAGAAATTTGCAAAATAAAAAAATTTTTAAAAAAGGTTGGGGATGCGGCAGAATGGTAAATGTCCCTGGGTTCAATCCCCAGTACCAAAAATCAAAAATAAAACAACAACAACAAAAAAAGAGAAAAATCACACAAAACAACAAAGCATAAGCCCATGTTAATTTGTAGACTTTCAATGTGTTTTAACATAGCCTTCATTTTATGATGAAATAAAAGTGATTGCCCCCCTTCTTTTAACCTAGCAGTATTTACTAATGGTTAAACTTCACATCAAACCTCACCTAGCAAGTGAAACCTTTCCTGTTCTTCCAGTTCTGTTTGAACTCCAAGCTACCTATACTTTTCTCTCTGGGCTTACCCATCTCTCAGGACTCTTTCTTCAGCCAGCCCACCAACTCTGTGAGGCAGACAAAGGTCTTGCCACTTTGGAGGGGTAAATAGAAACGCCAAAGAATGAATGGGCAATGTGGAAGGTAACATATATGTCATGGAACAGTAAATTTTAAAATAATGTTGGAGGCATTTTCATGTGTGTAAAATGACTTTTCTTCACAGTTGCAAACTTAAGTTACAAGTCAAAAATTATATGTGCTATCTACATGAAATCCATGTACAAAAGTGTAGTCTAGGAAGAGCTTTACTTCTCCTGAATACCTGGCAGTATGTTTTGCCTTCATAGGTAATGAAAATTGTGTAGCTAACCACATTTCCCTTTTACCATTGACTTCTAGGGATTTCAAACACAAATTTATGTCTCAATTACAGCAATACTTTGGACCCTCTGTCTGATTATATGTGTTCTCTCTTTTCCCCTGAGTTTTTTCTTCCTACTCTGATTTATATTTTCCCTGGTCCTGATATTTTATTTATCTTCTACCATTTTGTTGATTGTATTTTTATAAACCATTTTAAATCCTTTGTGTATTAACTCAGGATATAAATTAGCTACTTCTTTAAACCTATTCTCAGTTCTTTAACTGTACCATCTCAAGGTCATATAAATTCACAGAAAAACAAATTTCTCTGAGGGTTTTAAAGTTTTATTTTTTTATCCAAAACACTTCCATAAGAAATAGTAATGCTTTTCCAAAAAAAGTTGTATGTGATTTCATTTATTAAATGTGAACTTAAGTTTTAGACACTATCAAAATTTCATTGCTTTATTTCTAAATTCATCTTTAAAAATCAAAGCTACTTTAAGTGTTAGCAGGAATAATTTTTCCAAGAAAGGACTTACTATCTCTCATTTTACTTTCCATTTACACATCTATGACTTTAATCTCTCGGTGTTAATTTGGACTTGTTCATTATTTGTATGTGTCTTCCTTCATTTTATCTGAGAATTTCAGGATCTTGTTGGACTCTAATGAAATTATTTAAAATAAAACACAAAAAATATAGAAGAAATTCCTATATGTAGAAATAAATTTCTACCTACCTAAATTAATTTATACCTTTATAAATTTTAATTACCTATAAGGAAAAATATTATAAATAAAACTTCAGGTGCAAAAGAATATCTAGGAAAATTAACTAATTCATATAACTAAGGGATAATTACTTAATGCACAAATAGCTCTTACAAATTACCCAGAAAAATACTAAAAATTTAGAAGAGAAATTGTTAACCTGTGTGAACATACATATCACAGAAAGAGAAATAGCCACATTAAAATATGTACTTTTGTCATAAAATTCAATATAAATATAAAGAATCATGAAATATCATTTTTGCTTATAAGGCAGAGAGTAAATTATTTGATAACAGTGAGTTTTATCCAGAGTACTAAAAAATAACACCTCTTATAAGCCATTGCTGAGTATGTATTGCTGTGAATTTCAGATTATCAATATTTCCAAATATCCATGTTCTTTAACATACTCAATTGACTCCTGGAGATTTTTACACATATATTTTAATTACGGACTTTTTTTTTTATTAGAAGTATATAGAGATACAGTTGAGGGGGAAACATTATCAAAACATTAGCAATCAATGGATATAAACTTTGTTATAACAAAACTTCAAATTGAATGACTTTCAGAGTAATAGGGGGATGGCTCTCTAGGATACTTGGAGGTGTAGGGAGGGGGATGGGGAGGGTATATGAAGAATTCATAGGAGTCTGGAGATTGGGAATTACGGACATTTTAAAGAGAAATTAATTCCATTTTACTAACATTCTGAAATAACCAGAAAAAAATCTTGGCCAAGAAGTAATTAAATTTGATCATTTACTTAACAAATAACTGTGATCACTGTGTGCCAGGGTTAGTTCTAGCCTTGGTAGTTCAGAGGGAACAAGGTAAAAGCATATATTCTAGTCAGGCTCATGAGAAAAAGAATAGCAAATTTAAAAATTTAAATACATTTTCATATACATACTTGAATTACAAAACTTGTTTTTGAAAACGAGTGCTGGGAGAGACAGGTGGTCTGTATTAGAGAGGTAAAAGGTGAGCTCTGAGGAGTTGACATTTGAAGTGAGACTGGAGGAGGAAGGCACAGCCATAAGAAAACTGGGGAACGGTGTTATGGCATGTTCATATTAATCTGCTACCAAAAGAAAAAGGTAAATCTAATTGGAACTGTTAAGCTACACATTCTGTAATTCTTTCTTGTTAAACAAGTCCTGTTAACAAATGTGAAGGGACAGTAGGTATCATGTGATCCTTTTTATTTCAATGAATGTGTGTGTGTGTGAATAAAATTTATTTTTTTTTAAAGAGAGAGGGGACAGTTAGAGAGACAGAGAAAGAGAGAAACAACTTTATTTAGTTTTTCACATGGCCTCAGTTGCTCCAACACTTAGTTGTGTACATGCTGCTGGGGTTTGAACCCGGGTCCTTGTGCTTGCCAGGCAAGCACCGAAACCGCTGAGCCACCGCTCCAGCCCCGATAAATAAAATTTCTAAAAAATACAAAGTTAATTATCAACATTGCTTATCTCCCATGAATAGTACTCAGATCTCACAGACTTTCAATTTCATTTTATTTCTGTATGCTTCTTAGACAGCTTCATCATAAGTATGTCTTATTTTTAAATAGTAATATCAATGTTAGAATACAAAACACATATGAGAAGTGAATAACAGAACCAGGAAGGAACAATCTTTAAACCACTCTTGAATGTCACTCCAGGTTTTCAGGTCTTAATTCTGATCTTATTACCTAATGATATTATTGTCAGTCTACTTGTTCTGTCAGCTCATATTTGTATGAATGTATATCTTTTTTTTTTTAAGAGAAAGGGACAGTGAGACAGAAAGAGAGAATAATTTTATTTAATTTTTCATGTGGCTTTCATTGCTCCAACACTTCCTTCTGTGCAGGGTGCTGGGATTTGAACCTGCATCCTCTCGCATGCCAGGCAAGTGCCATAACCACTGAGCCACTGCTCCAGCCTAATCTATTTATAAAATCAAACATAAATTTGTCAATTCAATTTTCCAAAATGCTATCATATTTTTTATTCCAGATAGCACATCATCATTTTTAAACAGTCATCCTTGTGTTTAAATGTAATATTGATGTGGGTGTGGTAAGTGGATTGCTTTAATGAGCTATAGCCTGTGAATAAACTTTAATAATATTACTTATTTTAATTACCCACTAATTATTTGTGTCTTGTTCAGAGGAGGGCTACCAGTATGATCTTTCTTTAGAGATTAATCTATTAAAAACTTTTAGTGTTATTATCTTTGCAAAGTTTCCTACATTTACTTCATTCAATTCAGATCTCACTTACTACTTGGAGGAACTTCTGAGGCAACTAGCCTAAGTAATTATTTTCTTGAACAGTACAATACCTTGATTCTCTTATTGCCCTTGCTCTATATTTATTCACTGCTATTTGTCACACTCTTCTTTAATATCTAGACAAAAACTGATATACCTGGTAAAGCAAAAACAAAATATCTGAAAGTTCATTTTCTGAAATCATAAATTCTTAAAAACAAAAATCAAGAAATTTTACTTAAAATGTTATTTGAATTTAAAAAAGAAAAAAGAAGCATAATCTCAAAATCAAAGATATCACTGCTATTTTTCCTGCACATTATCTTTTTTTACACAATGAAATATTATATGTACAAACAGTTTTATTCACATATACATATATAATAGATTATGTACTGACTTACCTAATTTGTATATTTTGACTATATATATTTAGAGTATATTTTATCATTATGGATTGTTCTATAAAGACACTTAATGAATGGCATAAGTATGAATATTATTTTAATCAGTCTTCTAGCATTGAAATTAAGCTTTCTAATGCTTATTTTTCTGAGAAAAATATCTGTTATATAAAATAAAATGTTAAATCTAAAAATTAAAGTGAAAACATATGTAGAGAAACATCTAAGACTATCTTTCCTTCATTTACTATTGTTCTCCATCATCTACCCCCAGCCCTGCCAAGCTGTACACCTCCAACTACTGCCAAGACTGGAATCTTTTCTGATGTGTAGAAACTGAGATCTACTTCACATCAGTTTCTTCACCCAGAATCACAAGACCCCGGATATCTCCTTTCTAGAACACAATCAGAATGGAATTTATAAACAATATGGTTATATCAGTCATATTATTTTGCTTGGCTTTTCCTGGGCTTCAAGTAACAAATAATGTTGCTTCTTTCAGAGTATGAATTAAAGTTCAAAGGTTCAAGGAAAATTGGGTACTGAGCCTCTTATTTACCTGAGCTTTAATAAGAGCTTGGCCAGGGACAGTGGCATAAGCCTGTGATTCCAACTACTCAGGAGGTTGAGGCAGAAGGATTACAAGTTTGAGGCTAGTCTGGGTAATAGTGTGAAATCCTCTCTCAAAATAAAATAAATATTTTTCAGGGACGGAGGAGGGAAATGCTGGGGACGATACTGGCCAAATTACACTGTTATATTTAGTGTATGTATGAATTTGCAATAATAAATCCCATCAATATGTACAATTATAATGTACCAATAAAAATGTGGAAAACAATTTTAAAAAGCCTGGGGAGGGTGTTTTGAGATAAAGCTCAGTGGTAGATCGTGAGGCCCTGTGTTTTGTTCCCTATAACACACACACACACACACACACACCAGGAAGTGCTTGGACTATTTTTTACCACATAAGAATAGTATTCAGCCCTCTCCTCCATGAACTGGATACAGCATGGCAGCATGGGCAGGTATGCTGGCTCTGCTGATGCCAAACATCATTTGAGATCTGATAACTTGGGAGACCACCTAAGAAAGGTCCCATAACTGGGACCTACTAGCTCTCAAGTTTCACTTGTGCCTTTCTGAATACAGTACAAATAGCTATACTATCCTGTTGTGTTTTTCCACCAGATGAAATAATGCAAACATGAATATGCATTTGTTCCTTGTAATTAGATAAAATCTAAAATCAAAGAAACATGCAAATGGCTTCTGCTTACAAATCCAATTTATGCAAATACCAACCTTTGATTTAGAATGGTGGCTTGAGTGTCCATCCTGCAGAAATTTGCAATTGATGGGGGTTAAGCAGAGCATCAAATAAGGGAACCTTATTGCAACCCATCACCAGGGGTGATGAACAAGTTTTTAAATGTGGCTAAGGGGCAAAGCAATGTACTCTGCCACCTGGAATGTTCAGAGGGAAAGCAAGAGCAAGTCTTCTGATCAAGTCATATTGATCTTATTCAGGGTTCTGATGTAGGAATAAAATATCCTTATATGTTTGACCTGGTTGCCCTCCACTATATATTTATACTCATAACAATGAAAGCTAACTCCTGAATATAGAAGGTGGTTTTTCTAATTAGTGGGACTCAAGATCAAAGGTTGGCCTTTGATCAGGTTGTCAGTGTTAGAAGTCAGAGAGAGGAGCAACATCAATTTGAGTATTTATGTCAAGGTGAAAGCACACATTTCCTTTGTGTTGCTGTGCTTAGCATTGCACAGCTAAATGATGACAGAGCTTATATTTTTCAATTGGGAACCATATTTTTTGTTGAAACAATCATTTTTTATCTTCTGTCTTCCATTGAATACAACAATCTCATTAAAAATAGATATTCAAAGTATATTTGATATTATCTTCATTGATTGTCAAAACAAGTAGTAAACTATTTTTCAAGATAGACATGCTATTGTAAAATTTTTAAAACATGCATATATATAATTTTATTTGCTCTTTCCCATGTGTTAGTTTTAGAACTGTTATTTACATATTTTTATACAGACTAGGCAGTGACTTGAAGAGAAGATATTCTACCCTAAATTTATTGATTCTTAGGGTTTTTAAAAAATTGTATAATTTAGTATATGCCTCAGCATTTCAGAAGGATAAATGCCACACCCCCATCTCTACCCTAAATTATTCTGTTGGTGTTGATGAGATTCTTGTTTCATCAACATGGCTAACAAAAATTCCTGCTTTCTTCTAGAGGTTTGTTTTAGTCAGATTTTTTGCTACTGCAAACAAAACCTGATAATAACAATTTTAGAGGATGAAAAATTCATTGGACTCTCTTGGTTTCAGATGTCTCATTCCATGAATGGCTAACTCCATTCCTCAGGGACTGAGGTGAGGTAGAACAACATGGTGGAAGGATGTGGTGGATGAAAGCAGCTTATGATATGCCATTGGGAAGGGGGGGGGGAGAGAGAGAAAGAGAGAGAGAGAGAGATCCACTTTCCAGACACAAATATATACCCCAAATGCATGCCCCCAGTGAACTACATCCTCCAGCTATACCCTACCTGACTACAGTTACTGCCCAGTTAATCCCTATCAGGGGATTAATGCACTGATTAGGTTAAGGCCATCATAACCCAATCATTTCATCTCTATACCTCCTTGCATTTTCTCACATATGAACTTTTGGGGGACACCTCCTATCAAAACCATAACAAGGCTACTATATTTCCTTTATATGTCATAATAGAATAAGCTCTCCTCACCCACAGTCTCCCTTCCATATCAAATGAATAATTCCAGAAATAATTCCTAATTTTTAAATTGTGCAACAGTTTGTGTGGTGTGATGAAATCTCATGTTGTACTGTTCCATCCTGCCTAGAGCCATGGACATCCCTTTTTGTGGTATATTCATTGTGTAGATGCTATCCCATGCATGGAGTCACTCAGTAATCCTCTTGCTTATCAGATGTACTCTTGTGTTATAGCAGTGTTCATATTCAAATATCCCTTCTATAGCAGCAGGACACTATGTCACGGTGTCCGCATCATTTACTTCATTTCATCACTAAGCATTGTATTACGTCTCATCGCAACATAATAAAAAGGAGGGGTATAAAAAATAAGAAACTTTGAAATACAAATGATACTTAAAATTTATTACAACATTTTTTGTAATGGTCCTATTTTGTTGCTATTTTGTTGCTCTTACTATGCCTGATTTATAAGTTAAGCTTTATTAAATATATACATGTGTAGGAAGAGAACAGCATATACTTATGGTTTCAGACTTATGATATTTCAATCTAATCATTTTTATATTATAATAGATTTCTCAGGATATTAAGTGTAATTTTTACCCACAAGATTTTCAATTAAATATTGATTTATCAGAATATAATTCTATCATAAATTGAGGAGCATTTGCTTAAGTTTTAGGACTGCCCGCAGTTTCAGGCATTCACTGGGGTCTTGGAAACTATCCCTTACATATGAAAAGGAAGCAACATATTACTTTCACAGGTTGGAAAAGTATGGGACACACTCACTCAAAATAAAAGAAAATGCTTAAGGTATAGACTTACTTTTCCTATTTCTATTTTTATTATTTTCATCTGTCCATACATATGTGTAGACTTATTTTTTTTCAAAATGACTTTCCCTTATTAACTATTGCTTTAACTTTAAGGTCAATATACTTTAATGAAATTAGTATGTTTGCCTATCATATATTCAAACAATATGTTCAGAATTTGATCTGACTTCTGATTACATCAATACTAAAACAAATGAAAAATGATAAGATAATAGAGGAAAATTTCTCCTCCCAAGCAAAATTGTTCTCTGAAAATAAAGGTGTCCTGGGGAAGTCTGTAATATGTCTTAGATGTCCCCTTCTTGTCCATTTTTTAAAACACATTATTCCCTTTCCAGACATCATTTCCTTCCTCGGAGGAATGCTATTTTCATTCCCTGCTCTTCCAGGAACTATTCCACCCAGAAGTTAGTACCAGCTTCCCATTGGAGAGATTGCCCCTCCCCTGAAGTCTGTTTATGCTTCGACCTTCCCTTACCAAGAAGGGCTGCCCAGGACATGGCACACTTTAAACCAAAGTGCAGAGCACATCATTTGGAAACAGCAGACACTGAGATGATCCGTAGAGACAAGAAGTACATTACACTAAAGCACATATATTTCTAAATGCTAACATTTGCTTAAAATTACACAGCTAGCTAATGAGAGAACTGAGTTTATCCTTAATTAGAAAATATTAGCTCTTAAACATGAAATTTTACTGAAATCATTAAACTTGTCTTTCACTTTAATCATTTTGTTCCTCTTCTCTACCTGGTTATTAGCAGGTTTTCATTAAAATAAATACCCAAAGGGACTGGAATGGTGGCTCGGTGGTTACAGTGCTTGCCTGGCACTTACAAGGACACAGGTTCGAACCTCAGTACCATGTACACAATGAAGTGTTGGAGCAACAAAAGTCACATGTAAAACTGAATAAAAATTGTTTCTCTCTTTCAGTGTCTCTCACTGTCCCTCTCTCTCTTAAAACGCAGGTGCTTAGACATCATGCATATTACTATATATTATTTGCCAGTCCCTGAATTATGTGCATTCTCTTATTTAATTTAGGTATTAACAATGCTGATAGACAAACCTAAAATTAGATTAAAAACATCTGAAGAATGATAAACATTTTAATTTTAGTGTTAATATTGTCACTATAAAATTACTAATAGTTTTGAATAAGAATTCTAATCTTGCCCATAAAGTATATTTATTTATGTAAATGAGATACTTATTTACAGCTTCAGTGATAATTTTAATATGACCTCACAGAATATTTATATTCATTAATTCCTCATATACTGTTTTTGTCTTATTCTCTTTGTAAGGCAATATTAATTTATAAATATAATGATTTTATTGATATTATTCTGTATCTTAGTAAGTTATATCATAGAAAAGTTTTATAAAATGATAATTTCCTCCTAAAATAACTTTAAAATCAGTTCATTATTTTATGGTATTTCTTTCAATGGTTTTTGCTATTTCTTTCAATGGTTTTTGGTTTTACATAAACAGACCATTTTAATTTTAATACTATTATGTATGAAGTTAAGTTCTACCATTACCATCATTTCTCTAAGTTTGTGTGTATTCTTATTCTATGTATTTTTTCCTCTCTTTTTTCCCCTCATTATTACTTTCCTAGCTTTGCAGCATTCATCTCCCCAATCATGAACTAGAGCATCACTATTTTCTAGGGTATAAATTATTTAGTAGTGTGGGATTTCATGTATTATGGAAATGAGGATTGAGTTTCAATAAACTCACAAGTTCAGAGTAATTTGTCAAAGTTCAGGAGAAAACATCTCAACTTGACACCAGAAAAGAGTAAGGAGGGGTTTGGTGAAACCTTGCTGTTCTCATTAGTACCACAGGTCAGCAAGTAATTTGGGATGAAAAAGAAAAACAAAAACAGCTGACTAGAACATTTCTTACTTAGGCTCTTCCTGCTAACTTAGCAAGTGGTATTTGTTACTATTTTTCTGAGGTTAACATAATACTGTAATAAAAGTGTCCTATGTTTTTTGATTTTACAGTTAGCTTGCCCACAATAAAAACTAAGGTTTTGAGACATATTTAATCTAGAAAACCATCATCATGGGTATTAGAAAGGGATCTGAATTCTCAAGTAAGGATTGCCACAAACAAGTTTGCTACCTTTGATGCAATAATGGTCTGACGTTCGGCATATTTTTTTCCTGTAAAATGATGAGAACAGACTAAGTGGAATCCTTTCCTTATTTCTTTTAAATTAAGGACTGAATTAAATATATATAAAGTGTCACTCTTATGCACTAATTAATGTGAGAAATAACTCTGGACATGGCATATGCAAAGGCCAAGCAAGGAAACAGTTTCCCTTCAGAGCCACCCACTATCCTGAGGTCTTAGACCTGGAAAGGCTTCCTCATTAGTTACTGGCAGAAAACCTATCCCCAAAGAAAAGCACAGTTTTTTGCATTTTAAGGCAAGCTACTGTGCACAAGCAGAAAGAATCATAGTTTTCTAATGAAGTTCAACACAGACTGAACCATCAGAATGTGTTTCCCAAAGAAGTCCACACCAAGCTTTTCCATAGCAGCTGCATGTAAAATCATCCATGGAGTTCTGAAGTCCAGTGATGCCACGGCCACGTCTGGGCACAAGAAAAGCAGATGGGGCCTGGGCAGAAGTGGTTTTCAGGTGGTGGCAGGGTCTTTGAGCACACTGTGAAGATTGGGAACGACTTCTATTGTTCAAGATTAGAGAATTCACTTTTATTTCAGTTATTTACTCAATCCAACTTTTGTGGAAGAGGAGAACAAAGGTATCCGAGTTCAGAGCAATTCTGAGATCACAACTCTATTCAGCATGAAGAAGGGCTGCAGTTAGCCGGTGATGGATATCACAGACTGTGCACACAGAGCGAGGGCATGTTGCCACACATTTGCCATCCCTGAATTAGAGGGCTTTTGTTGTTGTTGTTGGCTTATTTTTTTCTTTTATTCCTGTACTAAAATCCTTCAAGGCAACAAGGAGAGTTTACTCACTAAGGGATACACACACACACACACACACACACACACACACTCATGCACACGCACTCACACACACAACCGTGAGATCTCTGGGACTAGCTTTTGGTTGTCTATTATAAACTATTAGGTTTTAATTCTAAACAGTTGTTCAGGTTGCCTGTGTCTTACACCTGGAAGCCTCCCAGGAATAGCCAAATAGTTGAGACTCATAGGAAGAATACAGACTTAGAGTAAACAATAAAATACTTCTCAGATTTATAATGGCTTTGTAGATGTTGGTGCATTGATTCTTATGAAGCACTTTAAAAATAAGTTATGCTCATTGTGAAAGGCCAAAAATCAATGACTACAAATAAGTAACATTCATAGCTGTGTTAAAAATTACTTTCCATTTTGTCTTCAAACCTGAAGCATGCATATGCCTTTCTAATGCTAAAATAAATAAGATTGCAGCTATTACTGCTCCAATTTTTCCTTTTCTTTATATTTTCATAATTATTTTTTCAGAAAAAGAAAAATTGCCTCCATTCTTGCCTCCACATCTTTTTTCTTGAGTCCTTCAGACCCTTGGATCTGACTTCTACATTATATTAATTATTGATTTAATATTATCTTTTATAATTATTAATTTAGGATTTTGATATGTAAATGGTAGAGTGACAACAGATCACAAAATTTTCTTACCCCAAATGTTTAATAACAAGAAAAGTTGAAATATTTTAAGCTATTTGGGCTGAAGTGGTGGCTCGGCAGTTATGGCGCTTGCCCAACATGTGCAAGTACACGGGTTCAAACCCCAGCACCCACGTACACAACTAACTAAGTGTCAGAGCAACGACAGCTATGTGAAAAACTCAATGAAAATTGATTCTTTCTCTCTCTCTCTCATTGTCCTTCTCTTAAAAGAAAATATTTTAAGCTATACATTAGTATTGATCAAGAATTTAAACTATATGCCATAATCCTTAAAATGTTATTATCCAAGAAAAGAATGAGTAAATCCCGGAGTAAGACTACTGCTAATGTCCCCGTAACCTAACCTTAGAAGCTGTACTCTAGGAAAATGAAATGTTCACAATTTTCAATTCACTCATCAAACTGGTAAGTAATTAGGTTGAAGAGTATCATTTTTTTTTCCTTCTTGATTCAGGAAAGAGGACTAGAAAGCATGAAAGGGAATGAGATGGTGAAGTGAAAACAGAAATAGCTTCCAGAGAGAGTCTGGGTAAATGGCAGAAATGAAAAACGGTACCTGATTCTCTCTGACAGAAATAGAGCCTCTAGGTCCCCTTGATAAATTAGGAGAGCCATCAGAATTCATGTATCTTCTCATGATAACTGGCTGCAGTCCCTGCCAGGATGAAATATAGGTGGCACAGGACAGTTAAAACAATCTCAGACAAAGTACAGAGGTATACGTAATTCCTGCTGAATTCACCTCAGTTCAAAGAGAACTGCTTAAATATGATTAAGATGTAAAGAACAGACATGGTGGCCACTGTGAAAACCTTCTACTGTAAGAAGAAAATAAATTAAAATAAAGGAACATAACTCACAAAAGAAAGATGAATTACTAATTAAAGGAAAGAAACCCAAAGGAGAAAAAAATGCTCATGAATATTTAGATTTTAGAAAACTTAACCAAACAAGGGCTCAAAGTCCAATAATTAAAAATATATAACAAGATAATTCCATGTTTAATACTATCCCAAACTTTCAAAATAATAAAGGCAAGTGTCAAAGTGTGCTAATCAAACATCTCAAAGGTAACATAACCAAAGCAGGATTCCCTAATCCTAAAGGTGCTCTTGCTTCAGTCTTCCTTATTCCACTAAAAACCACCTCAACTAATTAAGCCAGAAATTCTTTATCCCTCTTTCCCTTATCCTCATAACCAACAGAACATTAAATATTATTCAGAGTTATCACACAAATTAGGAAATGTACTCCAATAAACCTGAATATGTCCATGTTTTCCTAAAACAGTGACAAAGCAGAAGAAACTGGAAGGTGATAATTTATACTGAAAAATATATTTATACAAGCATCATCAATTGGAAAACCATTTTGAATAAGAAAAAAAAAGCAAAAGAACAAATAATTGTTAAAAATAGCAAAAGAAATAAAAGAAAAATTGCTAGAAAAAATAAATTTGAAAGCTCACAAGAAAGATTAAGCTCAAATAATAATTTTGTGGTAATCAAGTGATTATTGAGGAAGCTAAGGAATCAACTAGGAGAATGAAAAGGAGATGAGGAACCATTGAAATAAAAGAAAAATTTAAAAATCATGGACCTACTCATGTTCAGCCCTACATACATATGTTTAAAAATATAACTGAAGTAGATAATTTACTATCAAAAGTTTTAACCTAAAGTCAGCTAGAGTTCCAGTATGTGGATATTGTAGTACTGCTTATTTACAGAACAAAAAAGAAATGAAATACTTAACAAATGATTCTCCTTCTGTGTTTGCTATTAGGAGTCATCAAAATACACTTTGGGATAACAAGATTGTCTCCCTGAAAAAAGTTTGAGCTAAGAGTAGCTTTTTAGGTAGGTCTGTCAGTTGCTAGAATGTCAATAACTAAGATCAAAACTGAAAAGCAATGATTGCACCCTATTGAATAAATACTTCTACAATGAAATTGATAACCCTAACTGACCAATTTTCATGAATTAATTAGCTTCACCTACTACCTCCTACAAATCAGTGACCCAGATATTTTCCCCAGTAAAATCTTACCACACCTTCAAAAACTGGATAAACTTAATGCTGTATAAATGATTCTAGAGATGTTAATTATTTAGGCTCCTTAATTATTTTTATCAAGCAAGTAAAACACTGTAGCTAAATATGAAAAATATATACATATTTATAAATATTAATGCAAAATACTAGGTAAAATATTAGGAAAGCTGATTCCAATAGCACATTAAGAAAATAATACTTAATGATAATCAGGTAGAATTCATTCCAGTGACAGAAACCTGACTCTTATGATATCACTTAATCTTAAAATCTATGACAATATAGCAAATAAAAAAGCACATAACTATTTCTACAGATATTGAAAAGTCTTTGACAAAATTCAGCACTTCTTCCTGATTTAAAAAACACCTTAAGACAATAGAGAATATTTTAGTTCTAAGGCCAGTACTTTATAGATGAAGATACTAACAACATTTTAATAAGATGAGGAGCAATGTAAGATTTGCTACTATCTCCTCTACTACTCAATATTCTATTTTATGTGTATATTAGCTAGGACTTGGGTTATGACTCAGTAAGGAAGAGCTTGTTTAGCATGCATGAATCCTTAGGTTCTATCCCCAACAATGCAAATGTACGTTTAGCATATATCTGTGTATACATGCATTTAGCTAAAAATATGTATTAGCTAAAGAAATTTCAAAAGATAAATCAAGTAGATATGAAATGTTTGGTAAAAAGAAGAAAACATATCTCTGCAGATGATATTATAGTGAACTCTGGAAATCCAAGAGAATCATTCATAAAACTAACAAACACTAATAACATGATAGTGGAAAGCAATAAAACAGCTCAGAAAGTAAGATCAACATACAAATATCAATAACTTTCTTTTCCATAGATAATAACCAGCTACAGTACATTATACTACAGAAAACCACATTTTCAATAGCAAAAAAAAAAAGGTTAAATCCTTTAATCAATTTAAAAGAAATATGCAGACCTTTGTGGGGAAAAGTTTAAAATAGATCTGAAAGGCACTGAAGTAGATTTTTAAAAAAATTTGTCATCTGCTCTTAAGCGCAACAACATAATCACATCAACTCTCCCTATGGAAAGTTATAAAATCAATGTAATCCTTAAAAAAGTACCATCCAGCTTTTAAATAGTTAGACAAGCTGATAATAATGTTTGTATTGCAAAACTAAACACATAAGTATAGCCTGGGAAACATTAATATGGAAAAATGATATGGGGTAGTAGCCCATCATAGATTTTTCAGGTATATTTTAAAGCTCTTAATTGTAACAGTATTGTACTGACATGTGTTTACTGTAGCAGTACAATAGAATGGAAAACTTAGCAGCCATAGTTCTGGAAAATTAGTATACAATAAAGGTAGCATCTCAAATCAATAGAGCAAATATGGACTTAAATGGTGCTGTGACAAATTGGTAGCCTTTTGGAAAAGGATGAAATTAAATTCATATTTCATACCTTACACAAAGAATGAACTCCAAGTGCATTGGGCACTAAATATTAAAATGGAAACAATATAAATATTAGAATAAAACATTTTAACCTCTAGGTAGGAAAAGTATAAACTAACATGACCATATCTCTGTAAGTAAGCAGTACATTATAAAGGACTACTCACATTATGCTATCTTCCATATAAGAACGAAGGAGATGGAAGAAAAATATATGTATCTGTGACAAAAAGAAAACAAATCAAACCAATCCATACCAAACAAACCAAAAACAAAACTCAAAAAATAAGCCAAATATTTGAGATTAATTACTCATTAAATTAGAGACTGGGTGGCCAGGAAAAGGATAGAAGGAATAAGGCAGAAATGGCACTTCTATTGGACACAACACACATAATCACATTTGTATGTATACATATATGTACACACATATAAATGTATATATATGCATGTATACATAGGCATAGAAATAGATATAGATATTTCTGTATGTGTGTATATACATTGTACATATTAGCTTTAACTTTGAATGCTATCTAAGCAATGTCATTCCAGTAGAAATGAACATACTTGGCATTCAGATCTTGGATTATAAAGAAGATTTATCACTAAAAGAAAAAAAAACTTCTTTGGAGATGGGATTGATTCCAGAACATATTCAGTTGCAAAATCTGGGAAAACTTGAGCAATAAAATAGTGATAGTAATGCCATCCATAAAATCAAAATGATTATCCTTGTGTACATATTCAAATAAATAAATGAATGAATAAATAAACTGTTAAGTCTTACAGGAATATTCTAATTAATTAATGTGCAAAAGATTGTGGAAACAGTAAGTCAACACTTGCAAAATAGCACAGTAATAAATTATTTGGGCAAGAAGGACTTTGTAGGTGCATATTTGTGTAATTGCAACATATTTCTCCACAACATATTTATTAATAGCACAGAGAAAAATTGTAAATTTATAGTGAAGAAACCTGGCAAATAAAACTCTTCCAGTTACCTATCTATAATATTTGCACTCTAAATCTACCATTCATTGCCTGCTCTGAGATCACAAGGTAAATCCTATAAATGTTTCTTCTTGGCCAGTTTGTGTGATGATAGCTGCCTTTCGTGGGTTTGTGTAGTATGCATGGATTCTGCAGAGTGTTCTTCTGTCACATGCTCATATCAACAGCATCTATATCTCTCCAGGTGGTTTATCAGTGTCACTGGCGGAGAGTGACCCCTCAGATTTTTTTTTTCACAGCTGCCTCTTGTGCATGAGGGATACGTTACAAAATCCCCAGTGGATGCCTGAAACTGTGGATAGTGTCAAATTCTACACGTACTGTGCTTTTCCCTACACATGTATACCTATGATAAAATTTAATTTACAAATTAGGCACAGAAGAAGATAGAGCAATTATAACAATAGGCTATAATAAAACTTACATGAATATGGTCTCTCTCAACATATCTTGTACTATACTCATCTTTGTTCTTGTGATGATTTGAGGTGATACAAGCCTGAATGATCAGGAGTAGAGAGATGAATGATGTTGGCCTTATGGTGTAGCTTTAGGCTGCCCTCCTGGATCATGGAGCCCTCATGACATTAGGCAGGCAGTGAGAACAGCAGGCATGTGCTAGACCCAGTGCTGATTCATAGCCCAGGTGGGGTGGAGTAGGATGGCGTGGAATTTCATCATGCTACATAGAATATTGTGCAATTAAAACTCATGCAACATTTATTTCTGGAACTTTCAATTTAATTCTCTTTGTTGATGGTTGCCTGCAGTTACTGAAATTAAGGAAATGAAAAATATGCGGTTTAGGGAGACTACAGTGGTGGCTGAGATTCCTGCTGTCTTCAGCATTCTCTTGATTTTACTAATAATTCCAGTTACTCCAGACTACTTTTATGGTTAATATTCTGTATAATAAATATTATTTGATCAGACTTTTATGTATTTTTGTCTCCTAATAGGATCTTAATTGATATGCCACTCTGATCTTGTAATCAAATTTAATATCACCAAATATAAGACGTATTGATTTCAAGTGTCTCCTGACTGGTATTCTTCTCTCTTCTCAGGTCATCATGACACTTTTTAGCATTCTTGCCAAAAATGAATAACCTGAATCTAAATATGAGTCAACACCAAATAAGTCCAAATCAAGAGACTTTAAAAATGATGGAAATGTTTCTCTAAAGTGTGAAATTTAAGAAAGACTTTAAAGAAAACAGAAAAAACTTTTCTGTGATTGATTATCCCACTTATAAAAACCTCAAGTATTTACCATCACTTCTAGAACTCCAAATGATCTTGCCTATATCTTTATCTCTGGCTTCATCTCATAGCACTCTTTCCTCCTTTCTGCTCTGGCCACCTGGGCTCCTATTGGCTTTTGTATTGTGGCTACTCCACCATCTCTATCCCCTTTATCTTGCTATGTTTACTTCTTTCATACTCACTGATTACACAATCAAGTTGAATCTGTCTCAAATCATTTCACTTTAAGAGCCACCCTTCTAGTTGGGCAAGGTGGCTCATGCCTGTAATCCTAGCAACTTGGGAGGCTGAGGCAGGAGGATCCCAAGTTCAAGGCCATCCTCAGCAACTTAAGAAGGCCTTAAGCAACCCTGTCTCAAAATACAAAAATAAAAAGGGCTGGGAATACAGCTTAGTGGTTAAGTGCCCCAGTTTTATAAAAACAAAGCAGCTATCCTTCCAGAATGCAAAATCCATGAAAACAGAATCCTACTGACTTGTTCCTTTTTATTTCTCTCTGGCTAAATTCTAAGTACCAAATAAATTTTTTTCAGATAATGATTGTTGGGCATTTGTGACCTGAACTGGAAAATTCAAGAGAATTTTGTTGTTGTCTACTAATTGATTATGCTTTGCATTTGACTCCATATCTAACTTCTTTAAATTCTACTATGTTATGGTCTTCGTGCAACTGTATTTTTAATTATTTTGTTATATTTCATAGTTATTTCACCTTTTTATGGCTTTGACTTCCCATCTTCAATGGAATTTTATTGGGCTAGAATCAAAGATCATAAGGAAAAATGTCTTAAATAGGAAATACAAAAACAGACTTAGATCCACAAATCTTATAATATGCTCACCCTATATCCAACATTCTATTAGTTTAAGTGCTTAAGAGAATTGTTTTGTGATGTTGTAATCTATATATCTATATCTATCTATATTATATATGATAGAATATATAGAATATATTATATATGATTGAATATATATAGAATATGTATTATAGATATTATATATTATTTATATAATGGTTTTGGCAGTGCAAGGGATTGAACTCAGGGACTCATTCACTTCCAGCCCTTTACAAGTTTTAAGTTGAGGATCTGACATCATGCAGTGTTATGGAATCATTTATATGCAATTAGTGGAAGGAGAAACAGTATTAAATTACCTATTACACAGGTGTTCAAGTGTCATACCACATCTGCTC
This sequence comes from Aplodontia rufa, assembly GCA_004027875.1. Taxonomy (NCBI): domain Eukaryota; kingdom Metazoa; phylum Chordata; class Mammalia; order Rodentia; family Aplodontiidae; genus Aplodontia; species Aplodontia rufa. Next base: position 20,820 of record PVKS010029185.1, read on the forward strand.
ACCTAGCATTGGCCAGCACTCAGTTCCATGGCCAAATTCAACTGGAAGGAGTCTGGGAAACACAGTCCAGTTGCGAATTTGGAGGAAGAAGACAGAGGCTTTATGAATAGACAATAGTGTCTGCCATGCTCTATGTGAAAAGATGGCAGAATTCTGCAAAGCAAGCATCTTCTTGGTGGTAGTAAACCTGGCCTAAGAGGAATCAATAACACAAACTTTATGAGCATGTTTTAGGGCTCAGAGAAACTCTTTTGAAGGACATGGATAATCTAGGTGGACATTGATGGGTTCAAGTGTTTAGTACTGAGCAACAGATCATTAAGCAGTACCCATAACTTTACATTGAACGGGGGAGCTGCAAGCTGCATTCATGGAGAGACAGTCTCCTACCTCACGTGGCTCCCTTGGTCTAGTAAGTATAATTTGGAATCTCCCAAGTATAGAGTGATCCTGTGGCTCCTTCCTCATCTATCGAAAGCATGTGGTCTTACATGTCCTGTCCATCTTCTGCCTGCCATAGTGGAGCTATGGTCTAGAGTGTAGTCTTGTTCTCCCTTAGCAAGCTCAGAAATAGACTCAGTTTGAATTATTCTCTCTGCTTTCATGACATGCAGAAGTATATCTAGAGGTTTCTGAGCTTTATATAATTATTTGTAGCTGTTTTCTGAATATCTCACATGGATGTTATAATTATAAATCTATAAGTACTAGAATTACCCAATTTGTACTCTTGACTGTCATGTACTAGTTATGTAACCATAGAGAATTTCCTAAAATCCTCACAGATTCTCCTTCCTTGTCTGAAATTTTAAAAAAGGAGATATGATAGGAACTGTTGTGGTTGTTATTAGCATCATATAATCATAATAAAACCCATCAATGATATTTCTCTTTATATTTCTTATTCTAATTAAATGGCATTAGTATCTTCTAAATTGCTCAAGCAAGAAATCTGATTGTTATCCTGAATACCTTCACTATTATACTTCTTTACAACTAATTGGTTGTCAAGATCTATTTAGTTTAACCTTGTTATAGAGATTGTTGACTACTGAAGAAAATTTGCTCTTCTTCTTTCAAAGTACTTGGTTAGATTCCATTTATCAGACTTTTCTATGGTTATATGTGGTCCTAAGACTGATCTTTAACCATGACAATATGGATAGAAATGATATGGACACTCTTAAGCATGGCTTATAAAGAATTGCAGAATTGATTTACCTTATTTATTACTTTATGTCTGCTAAGTTGGGATTCCCAGGGTGACCTTGGACATATGTGTGTAAGGCAGCAGAGCTTACATAATTTTGTATCTGTGTTTGACAATGTAGAAGAGAGTATTTTCTCATTTTCATCTTTCTAATCCTAGTTACATCTGCCTGGTATTTTTTGGTTGTTTCAGTTGAACAAGAAATGTATCATATTTGAACTGTATTTACTTGGAAGACTATCTCTTACCATGATTTGTCTATATTTAAAATCTTTTTATTGTTTTATTCAGAAATTTATTTGTTGAACAATCAAATAATCTTCTAATGAAATTATATATATATATATATATATATATATATATATATATAAATTCTGAAAATTAGAAAAGAGCCCCCCCCATTACCCACCCTTATCCCTCCTCCCCTCCTTCCTAATACATCTCTACAAATGTCTTAGGTTGTATGACATTACACCTTATCTGGAGCTAAAACATGATAATAGACCTCCTTTCTCAATGGCCAGAGTCTAGCTCTAGCCTCCACAGATGAGTGAAGACATTAGACCCTTGGTTCTCTGGGTTATGCTGATTTCACTCAGCAAAATTTCTTCCATAGCCATCCATTTACTGTCAAAGGCTGCAATATCATTGTTTCTAATTGCTGAGTAAAACTCCATAGTACATATGTATCACAGTTTTTGTTTGCATTCATCCAGTGAGGGACATATGGGTTGTTTCCATAATTTAGCTATTATAAATTGAGCTGCTATGAACATCAATTTTGCTGTGTCACTGTAGTGTGATGATTCTAAATCCCCTAGAAAAATACCCAAGAGAGGAAGACACAGACTTGCAGACTATATTTAAAATCTTTTAACTTTTGGAAGCAAGATAGTAGGGATAGGCTGAAGATCTCAAATTCACTGTATTTTAGAATCAAAGCAGTGAGAGTATAGCTGAATAGGATGGTGGGTGACAGGAGAATTCAGTGGGACACAATATTCGACTGCCAGAGACTTGGAGAGACTCAGAAATTCTGGTTACTGAAACAAAAAACTGGAAAGAATTAATTAGTCCTGAACCTGTACCTGTGGCACTGGGATAGGTATGGGGGCTGGGGTAATAAAGAGAAAAAGAAAGAGAGGCAAAGCTGACAGGCTTACTTCAGAAACAATGCTAGAAGAGAAAGTCAGGCTGAATTAAGCTGGAGCAGGAGCTGCAAAATGATTTGGTGTGTGAGATGGGATTCACCTTTCTCAATTTGCTAGTGAATAACTGTAGTCAACAACCCTTTTGTAAAGACCACACCTAAGCTTGCAGCTCTGGAAACTTTTTTTTTTTTTAAGAGAGATAGGGCCAGTGAGAGAGAGAAAGTGAGAATCAATTTTATTTAGTTTTCATGCGGTTTTCACTGCTCCAACACTTCATTGTGTACATGGTGCTGGGGTTCAAACTCATGTCCTTACACATACCAGGCAAGTGCTTCAACCACTGACCAATGGCTCCAAGCCCTCTGGAAACTATTAAATCACTACAACTTTTCCCCACTTACAGAAACCAACAAATTTCACATATGGAACATCTTTGAACTAGGCCCTCAGAGTAACTTGTAGAATGGGGGTGCTGTAAACAAAAAATTTCTGAACCCTCAATGCCACTGTGGGCAATAGGAACTGAGTAGGTGAGGTACCAGGTACTATTTATGAAGTTAAGTGCTTCTGCCACGGGCCACACACTGAAAGCTACATAGGTGAGTATAAGCACACACTTGCTCTAGCCAGATGTAGTTTCACCTCCCTGAACTGGGGGCTATTAAGAATCTGGATCCATTTTGCAACATTGTGGAACCTAGATCTTGGAAAAGAAGTGTGGGTCAGGGTCTGTTTTGAAAGGCTCAGCAACAAAGGCACATGAAGCATTTCTACAAGCAGGTCCACAAGGTTGCAATCAGTCAGGGAGAGATCTGGCTGCTGGGCCACAGATAATCACGGGCTACACCCTCTGACCTTCCACAGAGCTCTTGGGAACCCAGACATGTTATGTTAACTGTGGGAGCCACCAAAGTTCAAACCAGAGGTGGGCAAAAATTGGTCTGTGGGAATAGGCATAAAAGCTTCAGTTCTGTACAGTTTTTAAAGCAGAAAGCTTAATTAGATAGCGGGAAAATTAAATATATAGTTCCCCACCCAGCACAGAGATGGCTAGTGTGGAAGTCACCTCCATAGCCAGAGACATTCAGAGATCACGTAGCCAAGTTCTGAGCATTTAATATGCCTCCCATTCTTGGTGGAATCCAAGAAATTTCCCCATCTCAAATACCTTGACATGGAGTATTTTTAGACTCTTCAGTGTTAGGTTTTTTTTTTTATTTTAATGATATAATTTTCTTGTAGACTTGTTTTCCATCAACATTTGACATTACACTGCATACTTTAACCCAATTTTAATGTTTTAAAATATTAATTGCATATTTTCTGTCATTTCTGTAGTCCCTCCTTTTCTCTTTCTCTTCTTGCTATTTCTGCTTCTCTTTCCCCTCTAATTTTTTTTACCATTTTAAGCATTTTTCATTATGAGTATTCTTCATTTATTTTTATACTTTATTTAGTTTAATAGCAATTCTACTTTTTGTTAAGAATGAGAGAGAGAGAGACAGAGAGAGAAATGAGAGAGAGAGTCAATTTTTATTTATTTATTTTTTTCATCTGGTTTTGTTTTTCCAACACTTAGTTGTGTGCTGGGGTTTGAACTGGGTCCTCATACATGTCACACAAGCACTCTACCACTGAGCTGCCTTTCCAGCCCATGATAATTCTACTTTAATTCCTAATTTTTCAGCTTAGTCTAGAGTATTACTCCCTTCCTCCACTTAGAGATTAGTGAAGCTGTGGACAACATTTTTAATAAGTTTTGATGTCTATAAGTATATGGTTTGCTCTCATGTGGTCATGTTATGGGTGATTATTACCTCCTAAAGCAGTGCTAGGGATTGATCACAGCTCTGTTGAGGAGGTGCTTTGACACTGAGATACACCCCCAGCTTGGGGCATATAGGAAAGAGAGCAAGTCACTTAGAAGACCCTCACATATCAGTGGAAGAGAAATCCATCCCAACAGATGCAAGAATCTCAAAAGAAAAAACACGAGCAAGGTAATAAGATGCCTCCAAGTGTTCATAACATTCCAGTAATAGAACCCACAGATATAGAGTACAGGAAATGCCAAAGAATTCAAAAGGTTGATTGTTAAAATTATCAATGAATTAAAAGAAGATCCAATAATTTAAAAAAAGAAGAAAATACAGGATATGAAAGCATTTCAATAGGGAAAATAGAGATTCTGAAAACCAAACAGAAACCTTGGAAATGAAAAACTCAGTTAATAAAACAAAAAAAAAAAAAAAAAAAAAAAAAAAAAAAAAAAAAAAAAAAAAAAAAAAAAAAAAAAAAAAAAAAAAAAAAAAAAAAAAAAAAAAAAAAAAAAAAAAAAAAAAAAAAAAAAAAAAAAAAAAAAAAAAAAAAAAAAAAAAAAAAAAAAAAAAAAAAAAAAAAAAAAAAAAAAAAAAAAAAAAAAAAAAAAAAAAA
>PVKS010029186.1:0-25649 GCA_004027875.1 Aplodontia rufa
GCAGTTATGGCGCTTGCCTGCTATGCACAAGTACACGGGTTCAAACCCCAGCACCACTTACACAAATAAGTATCAGAGCAACAAAGGCCATGTGAAAAACTCAATAAAAATTGATTCTGTCTCTCCCCCTCTCTCTCACTGTCCTTTTCTGGGTTCTAGCCACAAAAATTGATTCAGAAGTCCAAGGTTGGGCTTAGGAATCTACAGTTCTTAAAAGCTTTCCAGTTGATTCTGATGCATTGCTAAGTTTTGGAAACCACTGCACCTCCAGTGGCTTTTAAATGCTTTACTTGGAATAATGTAAAGACAGCTTTGGGTGGTCTCTGGTTCTGGAGAATGGTGAGAGAAAACAATGAGGCACAGAGAAGAGGCTGTTATCTTAAAAGATCCTGGGGAGCAGCAGGGTCTGGTTTCTGAAAGTATTGCAGTATACTTCTTGAATTTGGGCTCATTCACAGATCATATTCTCCTAAACAGATTAGGGTGTGTTTCTGATAATTGTAATGCAAAGTACCTTGATAAGACATTTGACTACAGTGTCCACAACATTGTGGTGACCACAGAGAAGGCAGCCAAAGGGTATCAACCACATCCCTCACCCTCAGAAAGTTTACCATCCAGAAAACACACTGGCCCACTGAAACACAACAGGTCAGTAATTATGGTATCCAATCTTAGCTGGACCTCCTGTCCATTTAGAAATCTTTTCTTTCTCCTAGTCAGCTCTGCTGTGAATGCTATTCCATTATCTTCAAACCTAGAAGGCAGATGAGACTTTCAACAGCAAGCTACAAACTTACCTACTTGGCCACATTCATCTTTCCCCTTCCTCTCTTTATAATGGAAGAGGCATATCCCCCATGGTCTACAGAGAATTCTGCCAGTGCTCCAGAATGCATGTTTTCCTTCCCATTAGCATTGAAGAAAAGTGTGCTTCCCACTTAAAAAAAAAAAAAAAATTCCCTTGATCCCACACATCCTTGTAGCTCTGCACCATCAGTTACCTCCATTTTTCTGAAAGCTGTCTGTCATTTACTACACCTCCCAGTCCCTCAATCTATTGCAGCCTGGCTCCTGCACCTATCATTCCTCAGAAACCAGTCTTACCAAGGACACAAGTAGAGTCCTAGTTGTTAAATCTATCAGAAGCATCCCAGTCTTTATCTCAGTGGTGCTTTGCTGAGGACGTCTTCCCTCCTACCTGCATCATTCTTTTTCTTAGCCTCCAACAGGCTGAACTCTACTGGTTTTACTCTCACTCTCTTTCTGTGTCCATCCCCTAAATGTTGAGATGTTCTGGGGTTTCTCTTTCGGTTGACTTTTTTTCTTTATTGACACACTGTCCCTGGTCCATTTCATCCACTCTCACCACTTTGATTGTGGTTTATAGGTTTACAATCTCATTTCAGCCCACATTTATGTTCTTAAGATTTATACTCCGGATGTGGGGGGAGGGGGATAGGCGGAGGAGATGGGAGAGGAAGGGATAATAGGGAGGGATCTAGGAAGACAATCAACAATGTAGCACACTCTTTACTCCCTTGAGAATCCAAGTAATACTTATACAATAATTTAATTCTGGAAAATTCACAATATAAACATTTATTTATATTGCTTGTAGGGGCAAAATACAGAAGAATCAAGAGACTGGGGTGTGGACGATGCAAGGGTAATTCTAGTTGAAGAACAAATGCATATCATATTGTTACTTTATATGCATTTATGATTGTACAATAACTCAACTCCTTAATAAAAAATTAAAAAAAAAAGATTTATACACCGGGCTGGAGCAGTGGCTCAGCGGTTACAGTGCTTGCATGGCATGTGCAAGGATGCGTGTTTGAACTCCAGCAGCATGTACACAAAGAAGTGTTGAAGCAATGAAAGTCACATGAAAAACTAAATAAAACTGATTCTCTCACTCTCACTGTCCCTCTCCCTCTTTAAAAAAGAAAAGAAGATTTATACACTGTTTGTCACCCAACTTGATTGTCCTTCATGTACCTCATACTTGACATATTAAGCTAAACTCAATAACTTCCCTTCAAACCAAAATCTCCGTTTTTTCTACTTCAGTGACCCTAAGTGTCACTGTCAAGATCCTGTGTCATCCTTACTGTTCCCCTATGGCCAAGCAATTGCAAATTCAGGACCCTGAAGGAGAGAAAAATTAAGATAGGATGGAAAAGGACATGCAGTGGATACAGCTCAGTAAAGGTTCAAACTCACAATGTGCCTGGCCTATTTAGGGGACCATGGGGGAAGCAGCCTTGCTAAATGGAAGGCTCTGACCAGTGAAACTTGACTGAAGGCTGGGATCTGTACTTCTTCCTATAGAAACAGGGAGCTCCCAGATGATTTGGTTCAGGTCACCAAGCAAATGTTTTAGGAGGTTAATGTGGTGAAAATCTGTCTTTTGGAAGAGACTGAAGGCAGATTAATCACCCAGACAATTCCTACAGTTGTCTAATTAGGGGATGGCAGGCTTGAAGTGGACTGTGTAAATCATCTAGCCTTGTCTCTATCCTGGCTGGACCTGAGAATCATTGGGGAGCTCTTAGAAAATGCTGATGCCTAATGCCTTTCCTCTAGGCTGTTTAAATCAGAAGTTATGGGGGTGAGGTTCAGGTATCCACGTTCCTTTTTTAAAGACAAGGAGAGATAGATTTAATTTTATTTCTTTTTTCATCTGGTTTTTGCTTTTCTGACACTTAGCTGTGTACGTGGTGCTAGGGTTCGAACCCAGGTCCTTGCACATGCCAGGCAAGCACTTTACTGTTGACCCACCTCTCTAGCTCCAGGCATCTACATTTTTTAAAAGCTCCCTGATGATTCTACTGCCCAGGTAGAGTTCCTCATTTTAAAGAAGAGAAAACCAGGCTCAGTAAGTTTAAGATAGGAGCCTACTTGACAGAACCCACTCACTGGCTGAGCACTATCAATGACTTGGCTCTGACTACTGAGCAAACTCTTGTTTTTCCATTATATTTCATTGTCTCTTAAAATCTTTCTTTGGCTGAAGCAGTGGCTACGTGGTTACAGCACTTTCCTGGCATGTGTGAGGATGCGGGTTCGAACCTCAGCACGACGTACACAGTGGGTATCAGAGTAACGAAAACTACATCAAAAACTAGATAAAATTGACTCTCTCTCTCTCTCTCACTGTCCCTCTTTATTTAAAAAAAAAAATCTTCCTAAAGGTATGGATATAGATAAGAAGAGAGCTAGGAAGCAGGATGGTATCAATAGCTAACAGGTGAGTCTGCCCATATGAGCAATTTTGTCCATGCTGTGAACCTCCACCTCCTCTACTGTGACATGGGACCAACAATGCTACTTGTTGCTCTGAGGAAAGGTTAGAAATAGCATGTACAGAGGTAGAGTTGCTCAGTGGTTATACTGATTGCCTAGCATGCGCGAGGACATGGGTTTGAACCCCAGCACCATATACACAATGAAGTGTTGGAGCAACAAAAGCCACATGAAAAACAAAGCTGATTCTCACATTCTCTCTCACTCCTTAAAAAAAGAAAAAGAAAAAAAAGAAAGAACGTGTACAGTTCCAGAATTGTCCAAGTTGTTGTTCATAATGATTATTTTCATTATTATTGTAAAGAATGGATATGAGTCATTTTATACGGTTTGGTAACTTATTAAAGTTATAAGAGTGCCAGGTGCAGTGGCATAAACCTAATATTAGAGATTCAGGAGGCTGAGACAGGAGGATCACAAGTTTGAGGCCAGTCTCAGCAACTTAGGCCCTTCACAACTTATCAAGACCTTGTCTCAAAATAACATAAAACAGGCTGGGCATGTATGTGGCTGTGGCTCAGTGGTTAAACACTTTTGGTTTAAATCACTGTGCCCCCCACCACAGCCCCCCAAAAAAGTATAGGAGAAGAAGAAAACAAGAATATCTAGATATTTTTTTGTGTGTGGTGCTGAGGACTGAACTCAGAGATGATCTACCACTGAGCTACATCTCCAGCCCTTTTTATTTTTATTTAAAACAGGGACTTAAGTTGCCAAGGTTGGCCTGGAATTTACAATTGTTCTGCCTCTTCCTCCCAGCCTTATCCTTACACCTGCACTCCCACACCCACTGCATGGTAGCTGCTGTAGGGAATATGGACTTAGCTAATTTCAAAGAATTTTAAATCTATAGATCTAAAGAGATTTGGATCTATAATAATTTGTTTATTTTTGTTTGATAGGCTAAACTGTTGTAAATCACTTGCTTTAACTGACTTTAAATTTTTAATTGATTTACAACTTATTCTCAGCATTAAGACTTAAGTTCATAGGTATCCTTAGAGAATGGCTGATTTTAGGTTACAGGCAAGGGGATCTCAAGGCAAGCGTACAATATCTTGTACCAAAAGGCAAGGAAGTGTTCAGAGAAGGAGACATTTCAAAAGTACAGGAGCAAATTCTAACAGTCCTCCAGGACCAAATTTGGGACAATTTTGAGCATACAAAAGAAGGAAGGCAATAGAATACAACACATTCAATTAAAAAGTATATAAACAGGGGCTGGAGTGGTGGCTCAGCAGTTATGGCACTTGCCTGTAATGCACAAGTACATGAGTTTGAACCCCAGCACCATGTACACAATGAAGTCTCTGAGCAACAAAGGCCACATGAAAAACTAAATAAAACTGATTCTTTCTCTCTCTCTCTCTCTCACTTTCTCTTAAAAAAAAAAAAGAAATTATTTTTAAAAAAGTATATATGAACTTTTAGAGATACATATTAAACTATTATTGATGAAAGGGTACGTCTAAATTACCTTCAAGATACCACTGCACAGGGCAACAGTGGGTAGGGTGTAGGTGAAACAAGAGCATCCACGAGCTGGTAAGTGCTGTAGCTGACTGGGAATGGGGACTCATCACACTGTTTGTCTACTTTGTTTATGTTCAGAATTCTCCATAATAAAATGGTTTTTTTTTAATGAATGCAAAATTCATGTTAGAGATCACCTCATAATGTTACTAAAAAAAAAAGAAAGAAAGAAAGAAAGAAAGAGCTTTCTTTTTTATGGAAAAATCCCAGTCAATAAATGTAGATAAGGCAATACATTTAGAAAAATCACCATTATGCAACCATCAATTATTCAGTGAGGGCCATCAAAGCTGACACAAGCTACTTGGGAGGCTGAGGCAGGAGGATGGCAAATTAAATGCCAGCCTAACCAATTTAGTAAGATCTTGTCTCAAAATAAAAAATTAAAAGGGCTAAGGTACCCCTAAGTTCAATTCTCTGTATCAGAAAGGAAAAAAGAAAAAAGAAAAAAAAGGATACCTCAGATCCCTGGGAGAGGGGCTAAGATGCAGGATAGTCACATGGTTTCAAGCATCATGTTAGAGATCACTTCTTTACAGAAGGACGACGTACCTTGAGGAAAAACCTGGGAAAGGTCACCTTAAGGCAAGTGCTTATATTCAGCATCACCAATAATGGGACAAACTGACATGTGTCTTGCTCAAACCACTAGACCAGATGAGGTTTAATCAGGAGGAATCAATTAGACAACTCCCAACTGAGGGCCACTCTACAAGACTATTGACGGGGCTGTTACACCCTAAAGAGAGGTGGCAACTAAATGAAATCAGTGCTGTGATTGGATTCTACAGTGCAAAACTGGTATATAGGGCATTCATTATTGGCTCAAATTAGAGAAATGTGATATAATTTTATTATTTTAATGTTAAATTTCTGCATGTGATAATAATATTGTGGTTGTGTAGAAGGAAGTCACCATCCTTATGAGATTATCTACTGGAATATTTAGAGGGAAAGAGTCTGTTTTCAAATGCTTCAGAGAAAAAAGTGTATTTGTATATATGTATGTATGGATAGAAAGACATACACAGGTATTTAGCAAAAATAAAGCAAATGTTGCAAAACAGAAATCACTAGTGATTCTAGGTGAGTGGGCTCACTGTACTCTTCCAAATTCACATGCTTTTGCAAGTTTTCCCATTACAAAGGTAGGGAGGTGACAAGTTCACACCCTAAGAAACTGGTTCCCTGATTGTTTTCAAGAAACTGGGTGGCTGGGTAGGTACTTTCTGTACTATTTGAGTTTTAGAATCAAGTTAATGTATTATCTATATTGAAAGCAAATAATATTTATATGTAAAAACTTAGTCTTTGTAGTATTAAAACTTGCTGGGGATGGAATGGTGCCTCAGCAGTTGGAGTGCTTGCCTGTCATGTGCAAGGACCTGGGTTTGAACTCCAGCACCACAACTAAGTGTTGTAGAGACAAAAACCAGATGAACAAATAAGATTAATTCATTCTCTCTCTCTGCTTAAAAAAAAAAAAAAACAAAAAAAAAAAACACTTTCTGAATTCAATTTCCCCAAATAGATCAAAGGCCTCTGAAAAATGGTATTTTTGTTACTTGCCACATTTATAATTCATACAAAAATTTACACAGATATTTCTATCAGTGTTTCTGGATGCCCTGGGGGTATACATGGTGAACAGTTTACAAATTCTTCCAACTCCTGCTGCCTCCAAGGCTGCGAATCCTTTCAACAATACACCTGATGTCTCACCTGTTCCCAAAAACTGACAGCAGGAGCACACTTGAAATAATACCACTGACCTAGTTTCTGGTACTTTTTTGGCATAAAAGTCACAAAAAAATTATTTTTAAGTTGTCTGTGTAGGCTTCTTGTTAGCTTTGAACAATTGAAACTTTTGGGAGTCAGTAATAAGTTTTTCCCCATTGGAGCATTATTGTTAAAAAAAAAAAAAAAAAAAAAAAGGAAGAGGCTGGAGCAGTGGCTCCGAGGTTACCACGCTTGCCCGGCACGCTCAAGTACACAGGTTCAAACCCCAGCACCCACGTACACAACTAAGTGTCAGAGCAATGAAAGCCGTGTGAAAAACTCAATAAAAATTGATTCTTTGTCTCTCTCTCTCTCTCCTTCTTTCTTAAAAAAAAAAAAGGAAGGAAATAACCATTCTGTAGCTGATTAGTATAACTAACCATAATAACAATAAAGCAGATCAATACATACTTATAGAAAATGATTCTCAAGTATATAACTGAGGGAAAATTTAATTTCAATGGTATATTACAGAAATAAGTATATATATTCATGTTATCTGTGCTTATAAATGTATAGGCTCTGTCTAGGGGAATAGAAATAACCTAGAAACAAACTTCAGGAGAAACTGAGAGACTGAGAGGAAGAATTACTTACTTTTTGTTCTGAACTGCTTAGGAACTGTTTTACATTTTTATCAACCACATGTCTTATTTATTTATTTATTTATTTATTTTTGGCACTAAGGATTGAACCCAGGGACACTTAACCACTGAACCACATCCCCAGCCCATTTTTATATTTTATTTTGAGACAGGTCTCAACAAGTTACCCAGGCTGGCCTTCAACTTGCCTCAGCCTCCCCAGTCACTGGGATTATAAGTATACACCACCACACCCAGCTTTCTTCATTATTTTTCTAAAAAGTATAAATCATTTTTTATTACTTTACATTTGCATGTTCATTTTTCACTTAAAATTATTTTATAAACCTGTCCCCAAACTGAAATTACTTTTGGAAACATGTATATTATCATATCAAACAGTATATTATCATATCAAATCATTCCCTTATTATTGGACATTTGGGATTTTTAGAAAATGTTTTGCAATTGAAGAGTATCTATGTTATCCTTCATTTTGAGTAAGAAAGGTGAAATAAGAAAATATGCATGTATCTGTTCATAGGTGTAGAAACAAAGAGGAAAAAATAAACAAGAAACAGAGACTGGTGAATGCCAGGGAGAGTGAGAAAGGGCAGAGAAGGAAGGCATAATGAATATTATGGTTTGGGTCTGTCTGGAATGTCCCTCAAAGACTATGAGTTTTTCTGGTCCCTAATGCAGCAATATTCAGAGGTGGGCCTCTTGAGAAGTGATGGAATCATGAGAGATCTGACCTTATCAGTGGATTAATCCATAGATAGATTTATACCTGAAGGCATTATTGGGAGGTGGTAAACTGCCGCAAGTGGGTCTAGTTGGAGGAAGTAGGTCACTGGGGGTGCCCAGGGAGAAGGATATTTATTTCTTTATCCCCGCCCCTTCCTCCCTTCTTCCCAGCTGCTATGAGGTGAGCAGCTTTGCTCTGCCAAGCTCTTCAACGTGATATTCTGCCTTGCCTCAAGCCTAGAAACAAGTCAGCTGACCATCACTTTAGGCCTCTAAGACTTTGAGCCAAAATAAATCTTCCCCCATCTAAGCTGATTTCCTTAGGTATTTTGTTCAATGGCAAAAAGCTGACTATCACAGTTGGTGCAGGTAGAAGAGTGGGGAGGAGGGAGAGCAGCCTAGGTCTGTGTTCTGTGTATCCCTAAATGTGGGACCATGCTGATGGCTCATGTGTTCCAAAGTAATTAAATAACCAGATGTGGTGGTGTACTCCTGTAAACTCAGTGCTCCAGAGGCTGAGGAAGATCATAAGTTCAAGGCCAGCCTATGCAACTTAGTAACACCCTGTCTCAATAAAAAAATAAAAAAGGCCAGGGAGCTGGGGATGTAGCTCAGTAGTAGAGTACTTGCTCAGCATGATAAGACCCTGGGTTCAATTCCCAGCATCAAAAAACAAATAAACAACAACAGGGGCTGGAGAGGTGGCTCAGTGGTTACAGTGCCTGCCTGGGCATGCATGAGGATGCAGATTCAAACCCCAGCACCACATACTCAATGAAGTGTCAGAGCACTGAAAACCACATGAAAAACTAAATAAAATTGATTTTCTTTTTCTCTCTCTCACTGTCCCTATCTTTAAACAACAACAATAACTCCAAAACAACTAACCCAAATAACTTTGAATACAGTATTTTCACTATAAACTCTTTTTTTTAAATTTTGTTTTGTTTTTACTATAAACTCTTAAGCTAAAGACAGTACTATGAAACAATACTGAAGTCTAATGAACAGGCTCGTTTTTCACAATGATGAAAAACATGGCTTAATAATTCTAAAACTACCTTCTGCAAATTCTAGGGTTGAGCAAATAAATATATTGTGAAGCTGTCTTTCTTGCTGTTAGAAAAGGGGCTTGAGTGAATCTAGTAGTTGTGGGCTACAGTTGGAAATATGGACTCATAGCTAGTAATATAGATTGATAAATACATTAAATAGCTACAGATGTTGGGTATGTATAAATAAATATATTTACCAGCTGAGATGACCTCAGTGGCACTGACTTTACATAGTGCTCAGACCTTTCTTTCTAAATACTGTTCTCCATAAGAAAGAGTAAATCTTAAACAGATCACTGATGGTGGGGGGTTGGGGATTTAGCTCAGTGGCAGAGCGCTTGCCTAGCATGCACAAGGCCCAGAGTTCAGTCCTCAGCCCTGAAAAAAAAAAAAATCACTGATGGGGGGGACTGGAGCGGTAGTTTGGAGGTTATGGCGCTTGCCCAGCATGCACAAGTACAGGAGTTCAAACCCCAGTACACGTACACAACAGAGTCTCTGAGCAACGAAGGTCACATGAAAAACTAAATAAAATTGATTTTCTCTTTCTCTCTCTCTTTAAAAAAAAGAAAAAAAGAAAAGAAAAGAAATCACTGATTCCAAGTCAGGGGCACAGAAGTTAAAAGATGAACATGAAGCATCACTTTTTTTTTTTTTTTGAGACAGTCTTACTAAGTTGCTCAGGCTGGCCTCAAATTTGTGATCTTCTTGCCTCAGCATCCTGAGTGGCAGGGATTACAGGCATGCACCACCACGACCAGTTAATATGGAATATTTTGTTTTGCCAGAAATCAGAGGATGTGCTCAAAGCCTGATGGAAATACATGAGAAAGACCAATAGCCAATTTGGAGGGAGCACCCACTGGCCAAGTTCAGGTTGATTTGAGCTTCAAAGAAAATGACTGCAACAATTTATAGCTCACTGAGTAAAATAAGAATCTATGAGCCAAAACTGATATTAAGAAACAAATATGTGGGCTGGAGTGGTGGCTCAGCGGTTTCGGAGCTTGCCTGGCAAGCACAAGGGCCCGGGTTCAAACCCCAGCACCACGTATACAACTGAGTGTTGGAGCAACGAGGGCCATGTGAAAAACTAAATAAAGTTGTTTCTCCCTTTCTCTGTCTCTCTCACTGTCCCTCTCTCTTTATTAAAAAAAAAAAAAAAAAAAAAAAAAAAAAAAAAAAAAAAAAAAAAAAAAAAAAAAAAAAAAAAAAAAAAAAAAAAACAGAAACAAATATGTAAAAGGAGGAGAAGGAAACCTCTTCCTTATAATAGAATGCCCACCATTAGAGTAGAAAAATAATGATATTAGAAACTCTCCATTTGGAGACCATCATAATAATAGTTCAGTAATCACTGAAAGAACAGATTCAGTCAGGAATTACCAATGGAAACTTAAACTAATGCATGCAAGTGTGATAAGAAATCAAGTATCTACAGAGCCTGAAAGTACTTCCCAGAAGATTCTTTTTAATGACAAAAGGAAAAATAGTGGAGCAATTTGGCAGATACCATTTTAAAGTGTTCAAAGTCAACAGGACCAGCAATGGGACAAATCCACTTGGTGAGACTTGAGGACACAATATCTCCTTTAACAATTCTGCCAAAAACAATATATCCTAAATTTAATCATGAGGAGATATCAGAGAAACCCAAATTGAGGAGGATGGTACAAAATAAATGGCTTGTGCCTGTCAAAAACATCAGGATCATGAAAGGCAAAGATGGAGGGCGATTGCAGATCTAAAGACATGAAGACAATTAAATGGGACAGGGATACTGGGTGGATCCTGGACCATAAAAAAACAAAACGAATTTTTTTCCCAAAACAGTTTTCTTTCTATTTTGCTCTTGGGGGCATTATTGGGAGAACTGACAATATCTGAATAAAGTCTATAGACTATAAATAGACTATAATATTGTAACAATGCTGATTTCTAGACTTTTTTTTCTATTATGGATTGAATTAGGTTCTTTCTGCCACTGAATACATCCCCAGTGCTTTCAAAATTTTTTTTCAGACTAGAGCAATGGCTCAGCAGTTATGGTGCTTGTCTGGCATGTCCAAAGACCTGGGTTCAACCCTAGCACCACGTATACAATTAAGTGCTGGAGAAATGAAAGCCAGATGAAAAAATAAATAAATGGATTCTCTATCTCTTCTCTCAATCCCTCTCTCTTTAAAAAAACAAAGAAACAAAAAACCCCACAACAATGGCATGGTAATGTGAGAGCAGGCTCAGGTAACTGGTAAATTAAGTGTCCTGATACACTGCCATGTGCCTTCCTCTGGTGTGGGGTCACCGCTGAGCGAACTGAATCCCTGAGCTTTTCCAGTTGGTACTCAAGAAGCAGCCATAACATTCCACCTAGTTCTTAGTCACTCAGTCTAGTGGCCTGCCATGTGATGTATGTAAATAATCTAAAGCAGTCTTTCTTCTTAAATGCCCATAATGCGTTTCATCAAGTTTATACAAACATAAACACCTTCCCCTAATGAGCAGTTGCCCTTTCCCAGAGACTATGCAAACGCTTTGTGGAGATTATCTCATTTAATCCTGCCAACAAAACCATGAGATGATAACATGATTTTGTCCATTTCACTAATGAAGAAAATTAAGTCCAGAGAAGTTAATTAACTTGCTCCACATCAGTAAACCTAGATTCAAAAAAAAAGAAAGAAAGAAAAGAAAACCTAGATTCAGAAGTTTCATGCTGGACAAAATATCTTAATCATAAAAATAAAAGGCAAATGATCAGGGCTAGAGCAGTGGCTCAGCAGTTATAGCGCTTGCCGGGCAAGTGTGAGGACGTGGGTTCAAACCCCAGCACCACGTACACAACAAAGTGTCAGAGCAATGAAAGCCACATGAAAAAACTAAATAAAAAAAAATTGATTCTCTCTTTCTCTCTCTCAGTGTCCCTCTGTTAAAAAAAAAAAAAAAAGGCAATTGATCATAATTGAATATTTCAAGTTAATAAACCGGGAGCCTAAAATGAAGATTATATGTGAGTAAATGCACATTCCATTTTTCCATACTATAATCTGTCAGACATTTATTTGAAAAAGACCATTACCTGACAGAAGAACTGTTGCTGGGTACCTGTTCCAGGTGTGTTACTGAAGGTGCTGGTAGATTTGGAAGAAGAAACTGGAAGACGATGAGACACACTGACTGGTACTGGAGTCCTGTTTGGCTGGGTCAGCTGATCTCCCGTAAAGTTTGATCCTGATGCACCAGACTGAACCACAGACCCAAGACTAGGATGGGCAGTGCTGCCTGAACTAACAGCAGGGAACCGATTAGGTCCTGACATGCTCGTTGCCGAGGGCATGGTGGTGAAGCCAGGTCTTCCTTGGGAAACGCTGCTTTGTCCAGGTGACAGGTGTAATACAGTTGGTGATGCCTGCTGCAAAGGCATCTGCCCACCAACAATCTGAGGAGAGGCATGATTGACTATCACTGGACTTGAAGAGGTGGCGAATGTCTGCCCCGACACTAACTGGACAGCAGTATTCTGGTTGTTCAGCATCTGTCCAGAATATGGTTGGTTGGTCCTGAGCATGTTGGAAGAATTCCTGTTCAACATGACATGCTCTGAGGCCACCTGGCCAGAAATGAGCTGAGAAGGTTGAGTCTGAAGAAGTTGCCCATTAATGGTCTGGACATGATGTACTGAGTTGGAACTGACGGAAAGGCTTGTAGGTATGAGGAATTGACTTTGGGGTGCGTGAGGCTGGCCCATGGGGGAATGAATAACGATACTACCCCCAGTGCTGCTCACAGCCTGTGAGGTGACGGGCTTTCTTGTGTTCTGTTGGTTTACAATGTTCACAGACATATGTGGACCAACTACTGAGCCCTGGGGTGAGCTTGCAGAAGCAAAAGAGATCCCTTGTTGCACGTGATGCTGCTGAATTCCCAAATTGTTCACATTGTATGTATTTTGCTGACCCATCTGGATAGGCTTTGGCTGTATATTAATTGGGACTTTATTTGAGTTTGGTGCAAGACCCCTTTGTATGATGATGTTATGCACAGGTAAAGACGTTTGAAAATTTGTGCTATTAAACGGAACGGTAACAGGCTGTGCTACTGGACTGGAACTGGAGTTCCCAAACAAGGAGTTGCCATTAGGAGTCTGTCTATGAACCAGAAGTCCTCCACTCACATTTGATGGGGCTTGCTGCCCACTGCCCTTTAATATGATTTGAGATCCATCGAGGTTATTAATAGTCATCATGGAAGGTTGATTACCAAATGACCCAATTAACTGTATTTGACCAGAACCACTAATCTGACTGTTATTTGACAAGTGCTGGCTGGGAACACTGATCCCCACATGTTGCATAAAGCCATGTTGCACACCCACTGTATTGCTTGCAAATGATGCTCCAACAGGCACGTGAGTCACCCCTATAGGCTGCAGTGTCTGACCTGAGTAATTAGAAACATTAGAAGCCTGAGTAAAGGATGCTGATGAAGAAGGATGAAGCTGAGCTTGTGCAAACTGTTGGCTGGAACCTATACTGGCATCCAAATATGCTTCTTCTGCCAATGTCTGTTCAGTAATATTAGCCTCCTGCAAGGATTTCTGAAGAATGTCAAAAGGTTGGTCCTCACTGAGATCAGGAAGAGGCGAAGACTCAAGTTCATCTTCAAGAAACTGAAGGCTACTTGAAAGTGGCAGTCCATCACTGGGCCCTTCTCCAAGCTGGTTGCTTACACCTTTGAGGGATGATTTAGGATCAGCATTCTGAAAAAGTAAGCAGGTGTTACACGGCATATCCAACCTTTGAAAGAAATGCATAAAAACTTAACCTCACTTGTGAATATAAATAAAGCATAACAAACTGTTTTTTAGGTCCAACTCTCTAAACCACTCACATTATTTTGATATTTTCTTAACACTGTGTTTATAAGTCTATACATTCAATGCTCTGATAAAATATTTTGTAGGGAACAGATAAATTCAAGAAATACTGAGGACTACCTAGAATTCAGCTCCATGCTTTCAAGATATTGGCACAGACTTTATTTATTTTCATTTTTTTAGAGTTGGAGATAGAACCCAACCCTTGTGCTAAGTACATGCTCTACCACTGAGATACACCCTAATCCCCAAAGATTTTATTTTTAAAAAACTGTTTCAGAATTATAGGAAGAGAGGAAGTCAAACTCTCCCTTTTTGCTGACGATATGATCCTGTATCTGGAAGATCCAAAAAGCTCCTCCAGTAAACTGCTTGAATTTATAAACAGATTTAGCAAAGTGGCAGGCTACAAGATCAACACCCATAAATCAATAGCTCTCCTATACACTAACAATAATAGGGCAGAAGAAGAAATTAGGAAATCAGTCCCATTCTCAATATCCTCGAAAAGAATAAAATACTTGGGAATTAACCTTACAAGGGAAATCAAAGACCTTTACAACGAAAAATATTGGACATTGAAGAATGAAATCCAAGATAACCTAAGAAGATGGAAAGATGTTCCATGCTCTTGGTTAACCAGAATTAATATAATAAAAATGGCCATTTTGCCAAAAGCTGTATATAGATTCAATGCAATCCCCATCAAGATACCAATGTCATTCTTTACAGATATAGAAAAAGTAATTCTCAAATTCATTTGGAACAACAAGAAACCCAGAATAGCCAAAACATTACTAAGCAAGAAAGATGAAACAGGCAGTTTTGCTATACCAGATCTAAAACTATACTATAGAGCTGTAGTAACAAAGACAGCATGGTACTGGTAACAAGACAGGAATGAAGACCAATGGAATAGAATTGAAGATGCTGAAACAAACCCACAAATATTTAAACATCTGATCTTTGACAAAAGGGGACAAAATATAACATGGAGGAGAGACAGGCTATTCAACAAATGGTGCCGGACAAACTGGACAGCCACTTGCAGAAAGTTGAAATTACACCCTTATCTTTCACCTTGCATGAGAATCAAATCAAAATGGATCAAGGAGCTAGGAATTAAACCAGCTACTTTGCAACGGATGGAAGACAAATTAGGTCCAACACTTCAGCATTTGGGAGTAGGCAAAGACTTTCTCAACATGTCTCCTAAAGTGAAGGAAGTAAAGTCAAAGATCAGTGAATGGGATGTCACAAGTTAAAAAGTTTTTATACTGCCAAGGAAACAATCAAAATTGTCAAGAGGCGTCCTACAGAATGAGAGAAAATCATGGCCTGTGATTCTTCTGACAGGGGTCTCATACCCAGAATCTACAAAATCCTCAAAAATCTCAACCTCAGAAACACGAACAACCCAATCAATAAATGGGCCAAAGAGCTAAATAGAAACTTCTCAACAGAGGATACTGATCAAGCCAATGAATATATGAGAAAGTGCTCTAAATCACTAGTAATCAGAGAAATGCAAATGAAAACTACATTAAGATTTCACCTCACACCAGTCAGATTGGCAAAAATGAAGAAAATAAACAATAATAGATGCTGGAGGGGTTGTGGAGAGATAGGCACACTAACACACTGTTGGTGGAACTGCAGACTGGTACAGCCCCTCTGGAAAGCAGTGTGGAGAATCCTCAAAAAATTAGGAACGAACCCACCAAATGATCTAGCTATTCCTCTCCTGGGTATTTTTCCAGGGGATTTAGAATCAGCACATTATAGTGACACAGCAAAATCTATTTTCATAGCAGCTAAATTTACAATAACTAAATTATGGAAACAACCCAGATGTCCCTCACTGCATGAATGGATCCAAAAACCGCAGTACATATATATATACCATGGAGTTCTATTCAGCAATTAGAAACAATGATATTGCAGCCTTTGAAGATAAATGAATGGCTATGGAAGAAATCATGCTGAGTGAAGTCAGCCTAACCCAGAGAACCAAAGGTCAAATGTCTTCACTCACCTGTGGAGGCTGCAGCTAGACCCTGGCCAGTGAAAGATGATCAATTCTCATGTATTAAACCCAGAAAAGGTGTAGTGACACACAACCTAAGGCATTTGTAGAGATGTATTGGGAAGGATGGGGGAGGGGTTCGGGGGGAGGGTAAGGGTGGGAAATTAGGGGGTGCTCTAGGGGGTAAATTAATTTTCAGAATATATATATAAATATCATATATCATATTGTTTTGTTGGAAGTATTTTTGATTGTTCAACAAATAAATTTCTTAATAAAGAAAATTGGTCCAAGGGAACAGAATTCAACTCAGAGTAGTTATGTTTAGCGCCAGGTTCCCCACCTTGTGTCGAGGGCTGACTTTCAATAGATCGCAGCGAGGGAGCTGCTCTGCTACGTACGAAACCCCCGACCCAGAAGCAGGTCAGAGTGGTTCTGTAGCAGATGCAGTATTTTCTGTCTAGTCCTCTGTACTCCAGAAATCTAAGTGAGCTTGGGGAGCTCTGGGTGTTGTTCTACTAGAAGTCTAGAAGGTGCCACAGGCAAGACCAGCCCAGATAAAACAAGGTTCTAACACAAAATGAGTGAATGGTGATTTTATTTATTTATTTTTTTGGCGGTACTGGGGATTGAACGCAGCAGCGCTGTACTATTGAACTGCATCCCCAACACTTTCTAAATTTTTGTTATGAGACAGGGTGGTGAAGGTCAGCCTCACACTTGTGATTATCCTGACTCAGCATCCTGAGCAGCTGAGATTATAGGTGTGCACCATATGCAGCCATTTAACTTCTTAGAAATGATCAATATACTGGGGTTAGAGCAGTGGGTGGGTCAGTCATTGGAGGGCTCGCCTGGCATGCTCGAGGACCTGTGTTCAAACCCCAGCACAACTAAAGGTCAGGGAAACCAAAAGGCCAGATGATAAAAATAAATGAAAATTGATTCTGTCTCTCTCTCGTACTCTCTTCCTCTCCCTCTCTTAAAAAAAATAATCAACATGTTAACTTTTTTTTAAGAGAAAGAGAGAGAGAAAGAGAGAGTCAATTTTATTATTTTTTTCATCTACTTTTGTTTTTGTTTTTCTTTTTTTTTCCAGGGCTGGGGACCGAACTCGGGGCCTTGTGCGTACTAGGCTGGTTTTTGTTTTTCTGACACTTAGTTGTATATGTGGAGCTGGGGTATGAACCCAGGTCTTTGCATATGCCAGGTAAGCGCTCTCCCACTGAGCCACCACACTAGCCTCTTAACACGATTTTTTTAAACCACCAAAGTATGTATGTATGTTTTTTTTTTTTTGGTAGCAGGAATTGAACCCAGGGGCACTTAATTGAGTCACATCCCCAGCCCTCTTTTTTATTTTTTTAATTTTGATACAGTGTTTTGCTAAGTTGCTGAGGCTGGCCTTAAACTCATAATTCTCCTTTCTCAGCCTTCTGAGTTGCTGGGATTACAGGCACGTGCTACTATACCTGGCTAAAACTACTAAAGTATTTATTTAACAACATTTTTTTCTTTAAAAGAGAGAGAATCAATTTTATTTAGTTTTTCATGTGGCTTTCATTGCTCTGACACTGCACTGTATACATGGTGCTGGGGTTCAAACCCGCATCCTTGCACATGCCAGATTAAGTGCCATAACTACTGAGCCACTGCTCCAGCCCCTTAACAACATATTTTTAAAGTTTATTTTAAGAAAAATCATTTAAGTGATTTTAAGAGGGGGTGGAGCGGTAGCTCTCACTGTCCCTCCCTCTCTTTAAAATAAATACATAAAAGTAAAAATCAACGAATATTTATTAAGCACCCACTTGTAGGTTAGTTTCTGTTCTGAAGGAGCTGTTAGGGAATGGGCACTGCAACTAGAGATAATGACAGGGTAAGAAGAGAACAGAACACAGTGATACATAAGATACACTCTCCTGGCCAGGAGTCGTTTATGGGATATGCCAAATATTGTAAAAAAATAATAATAACATGGAAGCCAACAGTCATTTAAAATAAGATGAAGACAATACAGATATGCTTTACACTACTGAACTGTATGCTTGGAAGTAGTTAAGATGTTTTGCTTTTGTTTTTTGTAGTGCTGGGGATCAAACCCCTTGGCCTCATGTGTACTATGCAAGTGCTTTCCAACTGAGCTACATTCCTAGCACCAAGATGGCAATTTTTGTTGCACGTATTATACTACAATTAAAAAAGCAATAAAAAGAGGAGGGGAAGGTAAAGGAAAAAGTTAAAAATAGAGTCTTCAGGAATGAGTACTCCAGGGGATGGAGCGGTGGCTCAGTTGTTAACGGTGCTTGCCTGGCATGCGGGAGGACGGGAGTTCAAACCCCAGCACCATATACATAACGAAGTATTGGAACAATGAAAGCCACATGAAAAACTAAATAAAGTTGATTCTTTATCTCACTGTCTCTCTCTCTTTAAAAAAAAAAAACCTCCAATGTGCCCTAAGCTAAGGTTTTTGGGTGCTAAATTATAGGAAGAACTAGATAGAAAAGCTGACTGTTTCATTTCATATCCAATTAATAACTGAAATAGGACCAACAGGCAGGGCACAGTGGCGCACACCTATAATCCCAGTGACTTGGGAGGCTGAGGCAGGAGGATCCCAAGTTCAAAGCCAAGTTCAAAGTTGCTAAGTTCTTAGCAACTTAGCAAGGCCCTAAGCAACTTAGTGAGACCATGTCTCAAAATAAAAAACAAAACAAAGGGCTGAGATGTGGCTCAGGGGTTAAGCACCGCTGGGTTCAATCCTCAGTACCAAAAAAGAAAAGAAAAGAAAAGAAATAGAACTAACATGTCCACCGAGTCAGGTGGACATCATTTTAAGACTTGGGAGAATCATCTGACAGGAAGCAGGGAAAGCAAGAAGATTGCTAGACACTGTGGTTCACGTCCGTAATCTCAACTGCTTAGGAAATTGAAGAGCAGGAGGTTTACAAATTTGAGGCCAGCTTACGTAATTCGATGAGACCCTATAATTTCAACATAGTAACTGTGTAAAGCTAAAACATGATAATTTTTTTTAAATGGTATTGGGAATTGAACCCAGGGGTGTTTTACCACTAAACTATATCCTCTGTCCTTTAAAAAAAAATTTTTTTTAGATTTTTGAGATAGGGTCTTGCTAAGTTGCTGAGGCAGCCTTCAAATTTGTAACCCTCCTGCCTTAACCTCCAAGTTGCTGAAATTACATGTGTGCACCACCACATCTGGCTCACACACAGTAATTTTTTTTTTTTTAAGAGAGAGGAGGAAAGCGAGAGAGGGAAAGAGAGCACGGTAAACACTGAGCCACCACTCCAGCCCCAAACACAGTAATCTTGATAGTCTCTAAGCACGTCTCCCCTAATTCCTTGGGCTAGGTTTCTTGTCTAGATGCTTTCAAGAACCAAGAACTTAGGGGCCTATCCAGAATCCTAGCTCTGCAAGTCATGGTTGTGTAATATTGGGCCAAGTAACGAAATCCTTCTGTACTTTAATTTTCTCATCTACAAAATATGAATAATAATAGAATCACTTCATGAAAGTATTGATTAAATGAAGTTAACACATTTTAAACCCTCAGTGGCAAAGCACATAGAAATACTTGAGAAGTTTTAGTTATTATTTTTTTCTCATTTAAGATGAAAATGATTTGTAAGTAACTACAACTAAGAAAATTTCCTGGATTTAGGGATATAGCTCAGTGATAGATCATATCCTCAGCATGTGTGAGGCTCTGAATTTGATCCTCAGTACTGTTATAAAAAGAAAAAAAAAATTCCCTTAAACCTATGTAACAAGGTTCAAAACATTCTAATATGACTTTCTCCGGCTATAACATTTAAGTCATTTTAGGAAAGAAGTTAAGAGCTTAGAAAATCAACAAAGTAGATCTCATATAGCTTGTTTTGTTTTGTTTTGTTTTGTTTTTTGTATCAGAGATTGAACCCGGGGTATTTTACTGCTGAGCTACATCCCAGCCCTTTTTTATCTTTTTATTTTTGAGACAGGATCTTGCTAAGGTGGTGAGGGCCTCACTAAGTTGCTGAGGCTGACCTCAAACTTGTAATCCTTTTGCTTGAATATCCCAAATTGCTGTACCACCAATGTCTGGCTCATATTGTTTATTTCATGGGACTAAAATCAGAAAACATCAACATAATTTAACAGATTTTCCTCTCACGTAAATTATAAAATACAAGAATTCTGATCATGATACAAAGACAATTAAAGCTTCAATTAATGGTGCATGCCTGTAGTCCCAGCTACTCTGGAAGCTGAGGCAGGAGGACGGCTTGAGTCCAGTAGTTTGAGATCAGCCAGGGCGAAACAGTGAGACCGTTTCAAAGCAAAACAAACCAGGGGCTGGGGATGTAGCTCAGTAGCACTTGCCTACAATGTGCAAAGGTTCAATCCCCAGCATCATAAAAAACAAAAACAAAAACAAAAAACCCCATAACAAAAAATAAATCTTCAATTCACAAGGTATCCTTGAGACAGAAACACTTTTGTTTCCAATACTCACAGTGGAGTTGGCGAAAATTGAATTTGAATTGGCTGCAGAATATCCTGCATTAGTCAAGTCGTCATTGCTCTGCGAAGGGGAAAATTCAAGAAAGAGGTTGCTTTAACTGTAAAAAGAAACAAAATTTATGTCTGTGATATTCTAGGTAATACTTACAGATTTATTACTAGGTCCATGTAGAAAATAGTTCAGTGCTTGTGGGTCTCTAAAAAAGAAAGAGAAAAAACAAAAAATATAAACAATTGCCAATACTTAATTTAAATATAGTGTTATAAACTTTCATTCTA
Source organism: Aplodontia rufa (assembly GCA_004027875.1). Lineage (NCBI taxonomy): Eukaryota > Metazoa > Chordata > Mammalia > Rodentia > Aplodontiidae > Aplodontia > Aplodontia rufa. The sequence continues at coordinate 20,722 of PVKS010029186.1, forward strand.
ACTAGGCAAAAAGAAAATGACATTAGTCTGACATCTCCCTTTCTTAAAGCCATTTTCTTAGTAATTTTTTGTTTTGCTTGTTTGTTTATTGGCACCAGGAATTGAACCCAAGGGTGCTTTATCACTGAGCTATATTTGCAGCTCTTTTTATCTTTATTTGTTTTTCAAGACAAGGTCTCATCAAGTTGCTGAAGGTCTCGTTAAGTTTTCAAGGCTGGCCTTGAACTTGTAATCCTCCTGCCTCAGCCTCCTGTATTGCTAGGATGTGGTAACACTCCAGGCTAATTTTTGTTTTCTATTTATCTTGTTTCATTCTCCCATTATCACTTATTTCTGCCTCCTGAGATTTTTGTTTTCTTTCTTTCTTTCTTTCTTTCTTTCTTTCTTTCTTTCTTTCTTTCTTTCTCTCTCTCTCTCTTTCTTTTTTTTATAGTGCTGAGGATGGAACCCAGGGACTTGTGCCTGCTAAGCACACACTCTACCACTGAGCTATACCCCCAGCCTTTCCTCCTGGGATCTATAAGAAAAAAATTTAGTAATGACCTCCATGTTAATCTTATCTCTTTCTCTATATCATAGTTCTAACTATGATAATCATTTAATTTTTATTTTAAAAATATAGCAGGTTTCAATATACTTATTAGGCTGTTTTTGTTCAGCAAATGTCACACATTTAATTCATCCTGGGTTTGAATGAGCATCTTACCCAATAAGATCAAGGAGACACGAATCATCATCATCATCCATGACAACTGTAAAGAAAGGAAAAAAGCATGTTTCAATATAGCGGACTGAAAATCCAGGTGTCAATGAAACATAAAAACATACTTTACACTTTTTTGGATAAGTGTAATTCATATGAGTTTTTCCTTCAATTGCATAATTCTTTTTCTTTTTTTTAAGAGAGAGGGAGTGTGTGTGAGAGAGGAAAAAAAAAAATCAACATTTATTTTTTCATCCTGCCCTTGTTTCTCCAATACTTAGTTGTACATGTGGTGCTGGGGTCTGAACCTAGGTCCTTGAGCATGCCTATGCAAGCACTCCAACCACTGCGCCACCACTCCAGCCCCTCTAATTGCTTATTATTATCATTATTTTTTAAAAGAGATAGGGACAGTATTGGAGAGAGAGAGAAAGAATCAGTTTTATTTAGTTTTTCACGTGGCACACTGACCCTTCATTGTGTACGTGGTGCTGGGGTTTGAACCCACATCATGCCTGTAGGACAAGTACCATAACCGCTGAGTCACTGCTCCAGCCCCTAATTGCTTATAATTAATGTGATTTTAAAACTTTTTGTGGTCTCTGGACGTGGTGGCACATACCTGTAGTACCACCTAGTTGAGAGACTGAGGCAGGAGGATCACTTGAGCCTAGGAGTTTGAGGACAGCAAGACGCCATCTCAAAATATATAAATAAAATAGTAAGTAAAATAAAATTTTGTGGCCCCTGTCTCAAAATAAATAAAAGCAAATGGTAAGTAAAACAAAATTCTGTGGCTACTCAAGAAACTATTTCAGTATAAATTGTTTTTATTGAAAACAAACCCTCAACTTACAAGTCAAGAAAGATTCTGGACAAACCAAAGATAGCTGGCAGCAACTTCTCCCTCATGCAGATTCCCCAAAGGGACTACAAACAACGAACAGTAACTTCCTCAAATGTAGAATGAACAGGGGAGAAATAATATTTTTGTTTTAGAAAAGATCTCATAGATTCGGAAGTTTCTAAACATAGAGAACAATCTGGATTTCTTGCCATATTCTGGCTATCTTTAGGAACAGAAGAAAGTGGGTTCTCCTGCATTTTGAGACAGAAGAGGAGGCCCTCCAGCCGCAGGGCCTGCTGCAGGCTCTGGCCTGCAGGGCCAGGGTTCTTCCTCCTGCAGAGGCGCTGCCACTGTTTGATTCCAAACAATACATATCCCAACACTAGAATGTTTAAAGTAGAAAATCTCAACCAGAAGTTCACTCGGCTCCAGGCTCCTACTCCCTCTCTCCCCCGCCAGCAGCAGCAAGCTCAGCCAGCACAATGACTGTGCTCTGGCTGAAACCATAACAACTGTACAAATTCCAAAAGCAGTTCTCCCCCGAGATCCAGTCAACTTACACTAGTGATCCGACACCTGGCAACACTGCTTCGCACCCATTTTGAGCCATGCGTGGAATAATTTACATCACGGAATGCCAGGGCCAAGAGTTCTGGAGCAGTTGGAAAGGGCAGTTGTGAACGGCAGTTGGACGGAGAAATGAAATCCTGAAGAGATGCCCAGAAGAGGGACACGCCCAAAGAAGGCAGAAGAGACACTCTCTTCTGAATGTTTTTCCACAGTTGAAATTGTCATCTCCTCTCCAGTTCCCCAAATTTACCATACTATCAGTCACAAGGCCAAACAAATACAAAATTCACTCCTGTCACATGGAAGGGCACTTGCTTTCCTCAGGAAGAGTCTGGAAGGGTAAGTCCTCCCAATGTGGAGCCTTCCCATTGGTGGATGAATCTGTGCAGTTGTTGGGTGATTTGGGCGATTACAATCCATTTGACATAGAATCCAGTGGAGAACAGAGATGACGGGTAAGAAAGGAGGAAGAGAAGAGTGGGAAAAGTTTGCCAAAAGGTGACATCCACAGCTGAAACTAAGAAGAGCCAGCTAAGTGAAATGTGTTCTTTAGGACCCTGACTTGGAGTTACTCACAGGCATGCTGGCACAAAAATCCTAGCACAACATGACTTTTTTTTTTTTTTAAATACCGGGGATTGAACGGCAGGGGTGCTTCACCTCTGAGCCACATCCCAAGCCTTTTTATTTTTTATTTTGAGACAGGGTCTGGCTAGGTTGCTTAGGGCCTTGCTAAGTTGTTGAAGCTGGCTTTGAACTTGCCATTCTCCAGCCTCAGCCTTCTGAGTTGCTGGGATTACAAGTGTGTGCCACCATACCCGGCTATAACATAACCTTTAGTAGTGAAAATGGGACCAGTAGGGAAATCAGGAAAATTATCATTGAATGAATGCAGAGTAATCTGTGCAAAGGTCTTCCCTTGAATCCTGAAGATATTTACTATGGTTAATCACGTTAGTTAGAGGTCAGTATTATTATCCCATGGGCTGCGCTGTCCTGCAGACATCACAATCACAAGGAATAAATCAGCCAATTGTGATGTATAGTTAAACTTATACAAGGTGGATATTATTTCTTTACTTCATTGTGAACATTAAAAAGAGTTCTACTGTATTCTTCCTCAGTTTATTTTTTAGTTTCTGGGCTGGGGAAGTAGCTCAGCAGTACAGCATATGCTGAACATGTGTGAGGCTCTGAGTTTGATCCCCAGCACCTCAAAAAATAAATAAGCAAATAAGGTATCTAACAGTCTCTGGTACAAACTAATTAAAACATATGAGAAAGAGCTTACACCTAGGACAAACACTTACAAAACTCCGCTTCCCTTCCTACCTGACATCCTTTTCCTAGTTCCTCCACCATACGAACTTTGAAGAAGGAGGTCAGCAAGGGCCATAGGGACTTGTAAGTCCCTATGCCACAACTGCCACAAGGACTTGCAAGCAGAGAGAACATTTGCTACCTTAAAGTTCAAAGTGGCAATCTATTCCTTAAGTAGCCCAAATAATTTTATAATATTGGATAAAATTAAAGCCATGTGCATCCTTCTCTATCAAACTAAAGAGGCTGTTCAAACACTTGATTTGAAACCACCCCTCCCCCCAGGGATATCCAGCCTATCCAGCCTATGAGTGCATGGGGGGGGGCCCTACCCGGCAGGCCTCCTCCTCTGTCACCTGCAGATAGAACTCTAAGAGCCTTCACAGTCAGGGGCACCCTGAGAATTCTACTTTTTAAAGGACCACACTCTTCCCTGGCTTTAAACAGCTTCAAATTACAAGAGATGGACCTTGCCCCTGCATCCCTGGGTTTAAGTTGTGCAAAATGCAGTCTAATCCTTTCAAGATGATAAATGGCTCACTAAAGTAAATGTACCAAAAAGTAAAATTGTAAAAATTGACTACAATTCTAAATCAGGAAGGCAATATGAGGGTCAGACTCAAAAAGTGAGGAGTTTCTTTGAATTCTCACTTACTTCTGAATTCTTACTGAAGTCCTTTTTTCATTCAATTAAGAAGTCTGGTGTTCCTGGATAGACAGATGGCACCAGGTGAATTTTGTAAGGCTTGTGAAAGATGGGTCCTCGTCCAAGTGGTAGGAAAGAATTTCTTGGCCTAATAGTCCCCTGAGAAACAGCAGCTCTTGACAGGAGGGTTTGTCATGGAGGGAAGGGAGTAGGCACCTATAAGTTCAGGAATCACTGGCTTGGACACTTGAAACACCCTTAAAAATTAAAGCTAATATTTAAAATTGTTCTTAAGAGAATTAATAATTACCTTGAATAATAGCTTTTAATCAACAGGATACAGTATGAGACTGATGTTTTAAAACAGTGGGAGAAGGATGGTAGCCATATGGAAAAAAGAAGGTAGGCCCACACCTCACACCACACACAAACAGATTCCCGCTGAGTCTAAGAAGTAAATGAGGAGGGTGGGAGAAGCTTAAGATACTAAAATAACACATGGGAGAACTTTTTAAATATCTTGGATGGGATACATTCAAGTATATCATAGGATACAGAAGTCATAAAAGATAACTGACAAATTCCATGCCAAAAAAGTTTTAAATTCTGCACACCAGCCTGGCACAGTGGTATACACCTGGAAGCCTGAGACAGAAGGGTCATACTTTCAAGACCAGACTCTGCAACTCAGTGAGACCCTGTCAAAATAAAAACATGAAGGGTTGGGATGTAGCGCAGTGGGAGAGTACCCCTGAATCAATCCCCAGTAGCACAAAAGCAAAACAAAGAATAATCCGCATCGGGTTTTGTGTATGAGTGAGTGTGTGTGTGTGTGTGTGTGT
>PVKS010029187.1:0-25619 GCA_004027875.1 Aplodontia rufa
AAAAAAAAAAAAAAAAAAAAAAAAAACTCTATTAAACCTGCTGATAATAATTTTCAAATGGTCCATTAGTTCTACCAGTGACCTTGGGCCACCACCAATTTCAAACCTTGTCTTTGTGTCTTAATCAACTCCCTCAAATGGAACTCCCTCTTCTTACAATAGAGAAATACATTTCGAGGAAACACTGTTGATTTCAAAGTTTCTTTGTCATTAGGATATTTGTATAACGTGGATTTAACCTAAAAACCCCAATTATCCTGAAAGGAAAATGATCTCTCTAAGATTTAATTCTCTACAGTAAGGTGAAAGCTAAACTTCTTCTTTGTACTTTTTAAAAACTTTTTTGCTTTGTTCAACAGAACAGAATGCATGGATGAGTCTCCCAGGACTCTGGAAAAGTTTCTTTTCCAGTTCTTGAATGTACTTGATCAACAATGGGAATTCATCCAGAGAGGGGGAAATGCCAGGAAAATATACCCTAAGCTCCTTCAGAAGAATCCGAGGAAACACAACCTTTTCTATGATCACGGCAGGGAGAGGGGAAGAACTTGTAAAAGTGATTTGATTTTCAGATGTGATTTATTAATGAGACTGAGGATGATTCTGAAATAAATCAACACTATGAAAACTGGAGTGCCAAGACTAAATGGAATGTCCTTTTCTTAGACTTGGAACCAAAAATATTTTTCTCTCTCTCGTGACCATCTTAACTTCAAAAGCAGAAGCAAGGAATGTCGGTCCGTATGGAGGTCCTCAGGCTGATTACTATGTTTCCATTCTTTCCACAGAGAAGGCAAAAGGCGGCCCATTGTGTGTCTCCGCCAACAGAGATGAGAAAAAAGTCACTTGTTTTCAAATGTTCAGGGGACGCAGATAACTCAGGGTAAAAGGAAAACAGAGGTGCATAAAAATTATTTTGGAATTAAATGTTAGATTTTGAAAAATCTAGAAAGTCTGAGAATTCAAGCAATATTCAGAATTCCTGGTGTCCAGAAGCGTAGCCGGCTGGTTTGTGTAGTGTGGAAATGCACTTTTCTTTTTTGTTATTTTTTCTGTACTTCTATTCTAGGAAGAACTCTCCTTCAATGCTGTGAATATACCAATCTCCCACTTCCTAGAAATCAATCATCTCATTTCTTCAGCCAGATATATTTTCTGTTCCACCTCTGACTTTTTACTAATTCTCACCAAATTGGCTAAAAATCTTCTTGATTTCGTGCATTAGCCATATTCTTTGTTAAAAAAGAAAAAAAGAATAAGAAAGTCTTTTTTTGTACTTTACTCAACCACAAGGGTACAGAGGAAGCCATCGGATTTGAAGGATGCCATTTATTCTTTAAGAATAAAAGTGAGAAAGGTGCTTGGGTCATCTCTTTGTTCACCATTGTTGGCAAGTTTCCAGCCAATGAATGCAGTAATCTCATGGTAATGAACAACATCATTCCTTATGCACTCCCTAAGATGCAATATTGTTTCATGTCACAGCATGATGCAAGTGGCATGAGCTTTAGTTAAGAGGACAAAGGCAGGGAATGACCTCTAGAATTCCTTATCACGGCATATGCCCTCTGACCTCGCCGCTTTTGGCTAACCTGACACTCACCCATGCTAAACCTAAGTGCATCCATATGCGTGGATACGTCTCATAGATTTCCCATCATAACACAAATGTAAAAATGATGGCTATGGATATAAAGGACTGCAGTGAGGTGGATATGAACTTGTATATGCCCCAAAGGAAACTCTAAAAGAACAGGAAAGAATTTTTCTAAAGATGTCGGGGGACCACCAAACCAATGTTCCTGAAAGGAGTATTTCAGGTGTTACTGGGTTATGATTGGAACTTCTGAGGTGCATATAAATGAATGGCTTAAACATATTTGAAGAGTGAAGTTACCCATAACCTAGTCATGGACAAGAGAGCATATAATTTTTATTGCAAAATAGAACTGAACTGTTGCTGGACATAGTGGCATACACCTCTATCCCAGCAACTTGGGATGTTGAGGCAGGAAGACTGTGAGTTCAAGGCCAACCTCAGCAACTTAGCGAGTTCCTGTCTCAAAATATAAAATAAAAAGGACTGCAAAAAAAAGAAAAGTAAATTCTATCACCAGAATTTTAAAACTTTCAGGCAGAATATCATCCAAAGGGACATATAAGTTAACCAATGGGAGAAAAAGTCCACTCCAGCAATCGTGTGGGCATGTTAGGCGGGTGATAGATAAGAAATCAAGATCAATGTGGAATCAAGCTCCAATCCCAAGCACGAAACCCTCAAAAAATTGGCCACACCCTTCAGTTGGCCTGAATATGCAAATGTATCAACATGGCCTGCAGCTTCTTAAGGTAGTGACCCAGTACTGTGATCACCTAGGTAAATCAGCATATGTGACAAAAAAGGGTGACCAGAAAGACAAGCAGGTGGCTCTGGGGAGAGAGCTCATCTTCAGCAATTACAGAAGCCAAAGAAAATGCATTTTAACACAGCACTTCTAGGTGTGGCGATAGGTAACACTTGCAGATACATGCTTTTATAAATGCTAGATTATGAGCTTCCGGAAGGCAGGGTCTAGGTCTTTCACTCTTGTATAGCTGACATTAGCACAGAGCCTGAGAAGTAATCAAGTGCTCAATAAACATTTGAGAGTCCTGGGGATGTAGCTCAGTGGCAGAGCATTTGCCTAGAATGCACAAGGTCCTGGTTTCAATCCCTATCAGCATACATAATAAATGGTTGAATCAATGAACAAATGAATGAGTAACAGTAAGAAACAAGTAACCGTGGTGTCCAGCATTCACTGACAGGGAAACAGGTTGTCTCCTTTTTAACCAAGAAGAGTCTGAACAGAGCAGGATTGTACAAACACCAATGGCTGCCACAATCAAAGAGAAGGGCAGGGGAACACACAGTCTGACAAAGAGAGTTCTCCAGTCCTGTTCCCTTTTAACCAGACTCCCCTGTATACACACCATATCCCATCACTGGCATTACTTTCAAATCCAAAAGACAGCAGCGGTGACAGCAACAACCTGAGCTCGTTAATGATCACTACCCTCTGAGCTTCCGGAGCACAGGGGAGCAAAGAGACAGGAAAGTTTTACAAGATAAACGGGGAAGCAGCAATTTCTGAGGCCTCCCTTTAAAAGGGGGTGTGGAGGAAGGGCGTGTACACAGGGAGTGGATGTGCTGACTTCCACCTAGGTGCCCCATTAGGCCAATATTTTGCAAAACCAGGTGTGCGCAATTTGCTTATTAAAGTTCTCACCCTGGGGCAACTGACAAGACTCATCAGTCCTGGAAGACATGTGCTGTGACCCCAAGGCAAGTTAAAGCATATCCGGAATATTTTAAGCTAGAAAGAGAATCTTTTTGTTAAAGTGAGAGGGGATCATTCTGCCGAAACAACTGACTAGGAGGAAAAGAATTAAGAAGGGTTTGTTCCCAGTTTAGTGTAGAAATTACACCATTATCTTCCAAAATAAAGGCTCAAGATTAGGCAGCAGTTCCAGAGGAACAGGGAAGCATTTTTATTGATGATTCTGTAAGTGGTGGTACCATCCAAAGGTAGTGTTTCATCAGAGGGCAAAAGCTCCAAGTGGCCCACCTCGACTACTTCCTAAGAGCTTATGAGTTCACACTCTTTGACCAAGATCACTTAGATATCCAGGTAACTCTCTGTCCTTGTTGGTTACTATGGTGGGGAAGAAGCACAGAACCGAAGCAGTCACTGCAAAGAGACAACAGCACATTGCCTAAGGGCAGCTGTCTGAAGCAGAGGATGCCAAAAATAATAGAAGAGCCCCAATTCCGTTTTCCAGACCAGTCAAGAGGGACAAATGGATGCACCTGAATGGGAAATGACAGTGGCCTTTTCTGTTGTTATCAATAGTATTCATCTCAAATTAGACATTAACAGATTGGTCTACCTGTGAAACACAGCTCCCTCCCTGCTAAACACTAACCCTATTCAGGGCAGAGTACTATCAGTTCATACAGAAGATAAGCATGACAGAGCTCTGGTGATAGGTGCTTTATATCCCTGACTCACATAAAAAGTCCACATTTACAGAATGACTCTTAGGAACCTAGCACTGTGCCAGGCAAACACAAATTTACAGTGCCCTTTAGGTGGCCAGGCACATTTGCCCTCCACATTTGCTGTTACATCAGCTCATCTCTGGAAGCACAGAGGGGTCCGAAATGATATTGAACATCTTGAAAGGGTCACGTTGCAAGAACATTCATTACCACAGATTGTCCTTTTAAATTTACTAAGTAAAGTAGGTTAGGAATAATCCAAAAAGTTCATCTCGATGACAATTACATCATTCTAGTCCTGTGGAATCTATAAATTCCGATACACTGCAAGGCAGTCACACTCCCTGTGAATTGCTTGATGAACAACTGCGCATTTGTCTCATTCCAATAAACAAGGAAAAGAGAGAAGGGAAAGGGGACAAAAATGAAAAATGTGGGCTTGGCTTTATTCCTCAAGATCCAGAGAGGTTTTGTGAAACCTAACAACTTAAGTCACCTTGGGCAAATCCCTTCAATGTTCTTGGATCAGATTTCTCTGGATCTAAAAGGAGATTAAATAAATAACCTCCAAGGTTCCTTCTAGTTTCAAAATTGTGGTAACAGGTAGGAAACCTCTTGGGAAGTACCTTGGACTGTTGATAATCAGCGCACCAAGGTTCTGGTGTGGCCCTGTGTTACCTGGCCATTCTGACCCCTATGAACTTTTTCTTTATCTACAGAGAGAGAGGATTCTGTAGATGGTTTGTGAGGTCCCTTAGAGGATGCAGGTGGAGAAGGGCAAAGTAGACTTCTTGCAGGAACCGCAGCAAGATGACAGTCAGTACAACAGGGAGACGAGGAGCCCTCAGCAAGGGTGCACAGAGGGCTCTTCAGGATCATCCAGGAAGCCCAGGCTGTAACCCATTCCTGGTCCAAACTGCACGAACACACGTGGTTGCCCTGGAGAAGTCCCCTGGATAGACGATTCTGTGCCTCATGCCTAACTATTCTCTTCTTTAGATTAAGCAATTGGGAATAGGATATCTTCATGCACACCAAGTGAGAAAGTGCTTTGGTAGGGAGTAAATCTGTGATTTTCAATCACATAATTGCAAGGGATAGCAAGTATGGGGAAGTGCCATTGCCTGTCACTTGCCCTCTCCCGCCTACTGCAGGCTTCTCTGCTTGATCTCCACACTCTCTTCCAACAAGCCTAGACAAGGCCCAGAATCCTCAAAGTGGAGCTCCAGGCAGTCTCCACCAATCAATCAAAATTGGCACAAAAAATAGAAGTGATCTGCCAACAGGACTGTGGCAGAATAAGCATGGACCGCCAAGGCAGGAAGCGGGGATTCCATTTCAGGTTTCCCTAACTAACTTCCTACATTAGGGACTTGGGACACATCACTTAAGCCTTTCCAGAGCTGCAAAATGCAGGGGTTGGGTTGGAGGATCGCAAAGCCCATAATGGTGCTTTTTCAGACCCTAGCTCTTCTTTCCACATTTTTTTTTTGGTAGCTGCCACTGCTCTGTATTTGGGGAATCAAGATTTAGAATGTGCTCACAGTCTAACTCTGGATCCTCGAGGTGGCATCCCGGCATTTTATTTTTAAAACCAGGATCCAGTACCATTGCCAACATGCAGTGGCTTGAATCCTGAGCTGGATACCCTTGAGTCATTACATTCACGCAGCTGAACAGAAAGACACTTCAAACTTCAAAATAATTTTGGATTTATGTAAACATGCTGGAGTCATGAAAAGACAGAGAAAGTTTAAAGAGTGGTCTAGTGAGGCAACAATTCCAACCACCTTCTGACCACGCCACCCGCACCCCATTTTTCACTCAACCAGTAGTGCTCATGAGTCATTAGGTGGCTACTTCCTATCATGCTAAGGGCAGCAAATCCACTTCTTGGGCAAAAGTGATGCTCTGCATCACACATTTTTAGGCTACCTTGGGTACCCTTTACCTTTTCCTGCCTCCATCTACCCAGGTGAGGAAACATCCAAAGAGCAAATGATTTTGGGAACATGACTGTCCCAGCATTCTGTCCTGTCCTGGCAGTTTAGATAAGGACAGGGGGTTTGGGGTAGAAGTGGGAAATGGACACTTAGGCTGCAAGTGGGTCTTCAACACCATGCCCAGGAGCAGGACAGTCATCACAAGCTATTCTTGTTCTAAAGTCCTGATGGTGGCAGGGGCTCTGCCCCATACACCCCAAGAATGACCTAATGCTGATTTCTGCTGAGGCAGCTGGAACAGGACAGAATCATTTGCCACAGTGCTCTGAGTCACCGCTCAGCAACATCTCAGAGTTAACAAGTCCACATGGTCAGCTGCTACTTAAGGCCTTGGAGACACTTCAACCTCTTAACTTGGGTAAGCACTAGAGCTTAGTAGGTAGTGTCCAACTCCTCAAAATAACTTTAAAGAAACAATACTCCCTTCTTGGAGCTTCTAAGCACGACAAGGACATGACCATGAGTTCTTGGGCCATGATTGCTGCTTTTCTGTTACTAAAAAATTACTGGCAATCAGACAAATTTCCTCAACTTCTTTTATCCTTTCTACTCAATCATTTCTTCTCTCTGAATTTTAAAACAACATTCTTCTTGCCCTGATGACACCTTTACAGTTAGAATAAAATCAAATTTGATTGAAAGATCAAATTCTCTTAGTAATGTGTACTCTGGAGACACTCTCTTCATGGTGAGTAGGGTGTTTTATGATAGTAGTTGTAGTTATTTTAGGGGTGGGCAATAATAAAGAAACAATTCCCTACATTTTCTCAGGAAGCCAAAATGTCTGACCTTGCTACACATTGTATGAGGGTCATTTCCCTTTTTGTTGAGATTAATGCAGAACATATTCTAGAAAGGTATACTCACTGCTTTGAAGCCAAAATCTTCATCTTTCTAAGTTATTTCTTGTCCTTTGGTAGACCTAAGCTGGTTCAGTCGACCATTCATTGGGCTAACCAACACAACCACCTCCCAGGCATACTTATTAGTCCCTGGGTCATGCTGATCCTGTAGTGAAGCTCCCTCTGATTTAAAAAATAGGTCAGTTAGCAGTAGCCTAATATCAGAGGCAGTAGCTTCAAACCAGGCCAGGCAGAAAGCCATATGGAATGAGTCCCTGGTCAACAAGTGCATCTCCTTATCATTAATTTAAAAAATAATTTTTAAAATTAATTTCTAATGGATGGATCAGTAGCAATTTCTTTGTATTTAGAAACCAACACAACTTTCCTTTATTTTTGTCAAATGTATCAATTTTCAAAAATTGCATCCAATCTAATTGATGAGTGACAGATATTCTGCTGACATTGCTTCCACGGGGCAGAGAGGGATGGTAGTGGTGGGGGTGGCAGAGCCAGGTAAGTAGCCTGCCACTCAGATGACATTTCCCAAACTTAAATCACTCAGTATCCAGTACCCTTAAGGTGCCCTAAAGGTACTAAATTTCTGGGGAAGAAAAGACGAAAGCCTATTCCGTAGCTCCAATTATTACCAGCTACAAACATCAACCTCTGACAGTGACTCTCTCTTTTGCTCCTTCCTGCGTGTAAGCCATTCAGGCAGTGACTGCTCCTCCTCCCTTGCTGAATGACACTGCTCCCAAGGCCAGTGGCTCCTACATTTGGCTTCTATGCTCCCACCCTAAACCTAAACAATCCCTCTACTGTGGTAGAACTTAAATGTCCATTTGAAATATATCCCTTTTTGTTTCTAAATTCTCAGAATAATTCTGAAGATCAACCAGGGTTAAGAAACACTGCTCCACAACACAATTTTACAGTGATTTTTAGAAGGGGCTGTCCAACCTTCTCCCACCGCACAAACACTTGAGGTTCCTCAAACACTTTTTTAATGAGCAACGAAGAGAAAAGAACTACTTCCTCCACTGCCACCCAAATATCCAGCAATTAGCAGGCTAGACCCACAGATTCTTCACATTCTGAAGCTGCTAAAACAAACACTGTGTGTCTGGTGCAAAGTTTGCTCAGCAGTCCCCATGACTTGTGTGGGCTCCCTATCCATCTAAATGAATGAGCCAGAGCTGCTGATTCCAGGTAAAATGATAAAGAAGTCAAAGACGCCTCAGTCTCAGCTCTGGACTTCATCCAAACTTCAGACAAAAAGATTTACTAATCCCTTATATGCAATATAAAAATAATAATAGAAAAACAAAACCACCTGCCATTAGCCAAATCTAATGTAATCCTTCCACGCAGCGATAACTTTACTTGGGGTACTGAACACCAAACTCAGCCTCGCATGCACCATAAATGAACTAACGGTGCAGGCCTACGTACAAGGTATTCTGGGAAAATGCAGTTCCTCGGAGTGAATTGGGATGAGACATGAGGATTAAAATCAGAACTAGGAAACATGGCCATGAGGAGGAAAGTCTTTCCATTTTCCATCCATACACTATTCTGTCTTCACTGGGTCAGCATTAATACGGTCTCTGCTTCAGAAAGGCTTTGACTTTCCTATTATCCTAGTCTTGCTTTAACACATACTTTATATTAGAATGCGTTCCAGGAAGCATATGGCAATAGAACTAGGTCAACCATTAACCAAATAACAGGAAACTGCTCTGCAGCGCACACCCTTCAAAAGCTTGCTTAATGAGCTGGCTCTTCAGAATATGTCCTTCAGTGAGGTTGGAACTAACAGGATCCATGGGTTTCTTTAATGCTGCAAGGTCACCTAATACCTAGAAGGCTTCTGCACATACTAGACTTTCAATGGCAAATCATTCAATTGAAATGTTCAAGAACTAAAAAGTCAAAGGTGAAGAAGGATGTTTTCTGAATCCGCCTGACTGTCCTCAAAGAACATGGACTATTATCCTGGCTTCATTCTTCCAATTCTGACACATTGATAGGAAACACAACATCCTCATCTTCTTTCCACAGCATTGTTCTCTGTAGTCCTTGAGACTTCCATAACACCAATTTACCCTAGGAAATACACGCCACAATCCATTTGGACTTAACAGGTCAAATGCAGTCTTAGTTTCATATAAAGTTACAAATATGTTTCCTCCACAACAATAGCCTTGAATCATTGTATATTCTTGAGTTGGAATTTCTCCCTGCCAATGTTTCAGACTCAATTCTACGAAATCTAACTTTGTAAAACATTAAGGTGTCATTCAGGATCATACTAGTAAACTGTCATTCTCAAATTAACATCTTTCCAAAACTACCAACAACCAAATTCTCTGTGGCTTCATTAACTTTGATTGTTACCTAGATATTCTTACTACCAAAATGTATGTAATAAGGATTTTGCAGAGTTGGACAGTTTCCTTTGGGGACTTACATTAACCCTCATCTTTAAATTAGAATCAAGGCCAAATCACTCACTAACAAAGCTGTAGGTCTAGTGGTACTTAGAGTAGCAATCACAGCTCATTTTGTTTCAGAGATCTAGGTATAATTAGGGAAGAGATATTAGAAGCAATGTGACCCTTTACAAAATGCTAGGTTTGATTTTACTGACTCAAGCATGCACTTTTTGATTGTGACATCTATTCTAGGCACTGTACAAGACACCAGGTACAGGTGAACATCGGTACTGTGGGCCTGCCTTTCTGTGGCTTCCAGTCTCATCCTGTTTAGTAACTGACATGAAACAGTGGTTGGCCTTCAATGTTTTTTTTTTTTTTTGGCCAAATTTTAACTACCTAAGATCTTTTTCTCTGAAAAGTCATCAAGATTTCATGGAGCACCAACATACTAGAGGCTAGTGCACTGGGCTAGAGGTCAAAAAAAGAGACTTCTATGAGACATCAAAATTGTTAGGTCTTTTGAATCCTGGATAACCACATATCTTACTTCCGTGATATTCTTGGAAATTTTCAGGTTTTATTTTAAAGGAGTTGGTTGTATAGCAATAGTCAAAACAAAAAACCAGAACCTCATCTAAGGAATTTAATAAATAATCTATTACAGAATGTTCAAGATAGTATAAACAGAGGTTAAGGTACTTCTTCTTCTCCTTCACCAGATTTTGGAGCCATGTTTCACAGAAGAACACAGTGGCTTTTCGAAGTCACTATATGCTAAAAGATATAGCTCAGTCCCAAAAGCCAAGAAGCCAAACATGTGTCAATCCTACCAGTGTGAGCTTCAATGAGAACCCCTACTGAGGATCTCATGAGAAGCTCAAGGGTGTTCTGACCCCAATCAGACAGTCACTGTTTAACAGTGCTCTGTTTATGATTTTATAAAAACTTAAGGATGAGAGGAAAGGGAATTAGTATTTTTTATATGCCCACTATTCATCAGACTCTGCACCAGATATTTATATTCATGATTTCATTTATTCCCCACCAGAATCTTACAAAGTAGATTTATTTTCCCAGACAAGGAAATTGAGGGCCAGAGATTAAATCCTTTACTCAAGGTCACTCAGCTACTTGCTAGCTCTGAGGTCTAAGACCCTTGCACCACGTGCAATGGCCCTCACAGCCAAGGTCTTCACAGGCCTACCAATGCTGATAGCAAAGGATTCCCTTATACGTGGCCTCCCTTGTGTGAGGGAGTCATGGGTTCCTCCCTCTGACGAGTGCACACTGCTCACAACATAATCTCCAGGACCCTTGGAAGATGCTCTAACGTTTCTCAGAGTGCACAAACACTGCTGATGGTGTAAGGTCAGGCTGGTTCCAACTCTAAGATAGGGAGTGAGACGAACTCAGTGGGTCCTCCTGCCAACTGCCCTCATCCTTATTCATCTGCAGGAACATGCCAAGGCCTGCCTGGAACGATGCAGGGAAGGGTCACCATGGGTGATCCTATACCCCTCCAGCTTGCTGCAAAATAAGAGCTTAGTGCTGAAACAAGCTGCTTCCTGAAAACCTGCCAACATGGTTTCATAGGAATCAAAATTCTTAAACTATTTGCATCCATCAACCTCATAGTTAAACCAAGGAGGTGCGGACTAAAGCAAAGGTCTAAAGATTAAAGGTTTAAGAATCTGTGGACCCAATCCATCCTGGAGTCCCTGTCCTTGCTCTGCCCACTGGGCATTCCTTTTTAACTCACAAAGGAATTCAAATGCTTTACTTTCCCATTACACCAAAGGTCTAACTACAGACACATTTAAATAGAGAAGCATAGATAAGCACCACAGTTATGAAAGGCCCAACTTATGCCATTAATAAAAATGTAACCCAACAACCACTCTTTCTATTCCACAAAACCCACGCAAGAAAGGCAGGATTGCTGAAATGTGGAACTACTTAGCATAAACAAACACCAAGTCCACACTGGGGTTAGGAGAGATGGCTAATTTTAGACGACTGTTTTACTTCGGATGAAACGAAGCCTGGCCTGCTCACTGGTTTAATGGAACCCTCGCACCTACTTTTAACCAACTCCACCTCAAAGTTTTCTCAACTGTGGAAAACAAGTGGTGAGGCAGCTGAAAGAAGGAATTCATTCCCATGCTGTGAGGTCCTCCCAGCCAAACTGTGTAGTTGGCTGTGGGCTTTGGCCCCTGAGTGGATGATGCTGCACCAGGGTTGATGGCCAGAAGACGTGAGCAGCCAGGAGCATCTCATGATGGTCAGGCTCTGCAGAGCTTTCACTGAGTGGCATCTCAGGCACGTGTTCATTCAAGACAGGCTGCGAAAGCCTCTTGAGCAGACGGCAGAGATCGAGGAGGCACTTGGTGCACACAGCTCCATTGGTGTTGTTACTGGTGAGGCTCTGGAATACTCCATGTTTTGAATGCATACAGAACATAGTCTCCGATATTAGAAATGATTGAACATCATGTTCCATTGATAAAGAATCCACTATTCCAAGAGTCAGTGAGCTCCTCTCTCTCCCCTTAATACAACCGCCAAGTCCACTGAGTGTCCAGCTTAGGGTACTTGCAAACTTCTTCCCGCTCATGCCAGCAAGAGGACTGGGTTTCAGCCTGGTGGCTCGACGTACTTGCTCATCAGCTTTCAGGTTTAACAAGGGAAAACAATCTACCCCTCAAATTGTAGAAGCTTTCTTTCCAGGAGAACTAGACAATCCTGATGGCTCTCTCCGGTTACATAGCAATTATGTAATTGCTAAGCTTCTGCAGAATCACAGGAACCATTCTGCAGCTTCTTACCAACTACAGCTGCAGCCCAATGTTTTGAGATGATTGCAGCCTTTGAATGGATGGCCGGTCTCAAAGCTGAGCACAAAGGGACATACAATGGGATTCCATCTCAAGCACAAAGATGTTCCTGCCTAATGAAGCCCTTTCTCCTCCTCCCAGTCTGTGCAGCAAACTCTTCCCTCTGCCCGCCCTACATGTGTGTGGAATGTGGTTTACTCTGTTTATGCTGACAGGTTCCAAAGGAGGCAGAAAATCAGCTGAAGTTTTGCCATGGACCATGCACAAGGTAATCATTTAACACATAATGTGAAAGCTCCAGAAGAGGACAAGAGGCATGGGAGGGTGGAAGGCATCTCTCTAGGCTTCCTGCACTGGCATGAAATGACTGCTTCCCTTCCTCCTGCCAGCTCCAATCCTTCATGTTGACATTACACATCCTGTACTGTAGATCCACCCCCATGCTGCCGCTTGCCCAGCTGAATTATCTCCTGCGTCACAGCGGTGGTAACAGAACTGCTGGCTCGGCAGACCTGAGAGCACCATTTCAATGCTTAATGCATTCAGCAACTGGACACATTACCAGTGTGTCGGGGCTGGTTTGTGGCCCTCTTAGCAGCCATGCAATACTTGACCTAACCTTCTGCTAACCAGATGGTCTGTTTGCCTCTTGGGACCAAACCATTAAACTTTACTTTATTAAATTCTATCCAAATGTGGGGACAGTTTACAGCAGCATGTCTGGTTCATCTCCAACAGGGTTGCTAAGATGAAAATGACCTAAAAATAACTGGAAACTCTACTTCACACCAACAGAGAACAAGATATTTTGGAGTAAATATTTAAAATATCTGCCAGATTATGAACCACAGCAGCACAGACTACATGGTTAGCAAATTGTGTTGTAAATATATACACACAAAGATGCAGAAATGAATGCATCTAAACAGGAATCCACTACCCACAGCCTTAGCCACCTCACCATTCCTCTGGCTCCTGGCTATTTTAATGTGGCTGAGGACATCCATTTCCATCATAATTGCTTCAATTACCAAAACAAAGAGCCTAGCAGGACTCTGGTCTAAAGATCCCACATCCCCTGAGTCTGACTACCTAGGTACACTGCAGGTGTGCCTGGTACTCCAAAGGTGCTCAATAAATGTATGATAAATGAATAAATGAATAGGCACATATTTCTTAAATATAACAGCATTTATAAAATATATATTATGACAATGAACACAACAAATTCTTTCCAACTCTATCATCACCCCACAACTGCTAACGAGGCATGCAAAACCAGGCATCAGATGAATGGCAAGGAGCAAGCCATCTGCACCAGAGGCCCTGGGTGGCCACTAATTCATCATTGCAAATGAACTACAGAGGTGGCTGTTTACTGGGCACCTGGCAGGGTGCTGGGTGCTTTACATACATTATGCCTTTCAGCCCTCACCAGGAAGAAGTCTATTCTAAAGATAGGAAACTGGGGGACTAGGAGCAATTAGGAGCTTGACCCAAGTTCACAGAGCTGCCAAGCAAGTGGGAGGTAAGGGTGTGAATTTAATTCTGACTCCAAAGTCAATTGCTTTTCTCTGCAGTCACAGGTAAGAAGCAATCCTACAACAGGTAAAGAACTGAATACATATGAAGGTGATGTTCCTAACCCAAAATCTCTTTAAGATGTCCTAGGTACTCTGAGTTTCTGGTCCTACTGTTTCATCCCATTTATTATTATTATTATATCAAGGGTATTTTGTGGTATAATAATTGCTACCACACCCCTGGTGACATCTCCATTCCTGTGCTTTTGGGTCCACCTTCTGAGACTAGAAATCTCTCGTTTGTGAGGATGCTAGAGATTTGAACTCAAGTAAATAAATGCATGGCCAGTTTTTCTCTTCCCTTCAAATAGCCTGGATGCAATTTTAAAATGATGACTGTAAAGTTGGGTTTTTTTTTATATAATAAAAGAAAGAACAATATTCAGTTGACACCTTTTGTCTATCTGGAAATTTCCAAAGTGTTTAAAAACAACACTTCATGGGTGATTTGCTTTTAAAGGTGAAAAATCAGTATGTAGTTTTACCAAAGAACCACTTACATATTCTTCATCTTTTCCACCAATATACCCTCCACCACCACACTGCCACCAATGAAGTCACCAATGAACATTCTTTGGCCAAAGCCAACAAGATAAAGTAAGTCCTGGTAGGTCCTACCAACACATTCCCCACTTTTCACATTTTGAAATGCCATCTACTCTTAAGACGCCCTAAAAATTAGCCTTCTTACTCCTTAGATCTCAACGCATCTGACATTACAGTACATTAATAAGACCAAGTACACATGGAGTGTTAAAATACACATTTGCACAGAGAAAACCAAAGCATTTCCAAGCAAGGGTCCAGGACAATCCTCAAACTCTCTCAGAAATACCTTAAATGAGTGAAACAACAAAGAGCTATCCAATTTCTATATAAAACAACATAACTAGTATTTTCCTTGCAATAAAAAAAATACATTGTTTAGACATATCATTTTTTTTTCCAGAATGATACTAAACAATAGGAACTGTAATAACATCTTTCTTCCAAGAACCTTAAAGAACTTCATATTTATTAAAAAGTGTTCCCCTACAACACTCCAGGGAATATCTCTGCAAGGTGTGGTTAGGCAATGTTGTTAGCATGTAAATGCAATTTTCCAAGAGGAAATAGCATCATTCTCAGGTAGTTTATGAATTCCTAGCGAATGCTGCTGGGTCCACAATCAAAAGAGCAGCAGCTCAGTATGCAGCAGCATCTATCTGTGATGGGCCACAGCAGCAAAGACTGCTCATAGTTGAGTTGACCAAATAATGAATATACTGACTTGTGGATGAATGTGGCAAAGTCCTGGGGGAAAGTCTTTTCCTCAGTTTTTCCGTCAGTGAGGAAAGAAGAAACTATCATTTTGAGTATTCCATTATAAACCCGGACTCTTGGGGCTGGAGCAATGGCTCAGTGGTTGGAGCACTTGCCTGTCACGCACAAAGACCCAGGTTCAAACAACAACACCACGTGCACAACTAAGTGTTGCAGAAACAAAGGCCAGATGAAGAAAAAAAAAACAAAAATTCATTCTTTCTCTTTTAAAAAAAATTAAATAAATAAATAAATCTGGACTCATATATATGGTATCCTTTAATTCTTTTCATTTTATTATCATTCATATTTTATTGGGTAGGAAATCATAGGGACAAAGAATTTATGCGACTTATGCAAGGTCACACAGTTAGGAAAGGACAGATGAACTTCAACCTACACATGTGCTGTCCTATGTGATCCACCCAGTACACACCATTTTCTTAATGGAGACCTGACACAGGCTGCATTTCCACCCAGCACTTCTAAGATAAGTGCAAGTAGAAATCTGTACTCTTGACATGCCATTGCAACAGAAAATAAGTGCCTGGAGATTGTACACACGCGCGCACACACACACACACCACGAGCTGAGTTCCTAGTTGTTCTTCAGACGGATCAACTACACTGAAGTTTGCTATGGTGTATAAATTTCAAGTGCATTATTTTTCTATATAATTGCACATCCAAGAGGGAAGACTGCCAAATGACAATCTGGCCCAATGATTCTCAGTGTCACAATGACATATCCACTCCTGACACAGGTTGTTGTTTGCATTTCGTAAAGATCACAGCCTCCACTGTGGAGGTAAACAGTAAACAGCATCTCCAGAAATGACCTGTTCTCTTTATGTTAGAAGATGCTGGCATTAAATTTCATAAATTTGGGGATAACATTAAGAAGTTCTCGCTTCATAGTTTCTCGGACCTCAATGATCATGTTGATAAGGTATTATCTTAAACACAAATGAGTCTCTTCTTCATTTTAATATTCTGTCTTACAAAGTAAAAGATCAATTCAAACAAATCACATAAAACTACTGAACAGGATCATGTGTCAAGGAAAGAAACAATCTAGATAATTTTGTATTTTTATGCTTTAAGATTCTTATCTGGTAGTGTAATAATGACTTCTCAGTTCATATTTGATGTCTAAAACTTAAGAATCTATTTTTTCTGCAGAAACCAACACAGTTACATAGATCATGCATGGTCATGGACAAGACAATAATGCCACAGATCTTCCTTCTAATGTAGGGAAAAGATCATGGAAAGGTGGCCAGAGGGGGAGAAAGAACAGGCAGGAACACTTTAGAAACATCAGATGATCACTGTTCAGAGCTGCTTCAAATAAGAACACTAACACTTACCTGTGGTGGGGTCAATTTTGATAATTGTAGTTGACGTCTAGAAACAGGGTTATGAATATAATTATCATGAAGCAGCAATTGGGCAATCACAACCTAATTAAACCCACTGACTAGATTATCTTGTTTCCCCCTAATAATCACATAACATTTAACACTTGCTAATTTCAGGACCTATGGGTGGTGTTCACTCATTATTAACAAGTTCCAGCCACTGGTCAGAAAAAAGAATAGGTGAGGTCCTCTGAAACAGTCAACTACGGGTAGGCATGAACTCCAGCGACAGCTGACACCTGTTCTTGAACACCCCTTCACCTCTTGGCCCCCTCAAATTATTAATTGGAGGCTTTTTAAAATGCATACTTCTTTGTGTGGTCTATACACAAAGCTTTTTCACAATAACCATGGAATCTATCTTTGAAGATGTGTTTTTCTCTTCATGTCAAGATAATGGACGAATCCTCCACTAGGCCTGCATACATGATCTTCATATCCTGACGACAGATCCCAAGGCTACCTTGCCTATAGTGCCCCTCATGTTGAGCATGTTCTCAGATTTGACACCCTATGCCCAGTTATCAGTACAACCACAAATGCATTTTGACACATTTCACCTTGCCTTTGCAAAGCCGTTTCTGAGACAGTCTGGGTAGGTTTCTCTTCAATGAATTTGGAAGATCGAAGAAACAAACTGATGACTAACCTTTGAGAAAGGCTGGTGTGAAGGATGTGTTACTGATGAGGGTTAGAGTTTATGCTATATAGTTCCCCTTATTCCTAATATTAGAAATCACATGTTTTAGTACCATGCACTTTACACCCTTAAAGTATATTGTCACTTGTTTCTGAGCCTTTTTCCCATTAAAGTTCTTTATCTAAGAAAAACAATGCTTTTGATAAGTTTGGTAGATCATGATATAGATGAGTTAAAAATGCACTATTACACTTTATAAACAGTTTATACATGTTTATTCCTCTACAAAGGTTTTGGTTGTGAATCTGTCAGGGGACCAGATCTACAGCATAGCAAAGATTTTATAAAACTACCACCAGTTGCTTCAGGGCTGAAGAGTCTAGTCAGCATTTAATGCCCAACTGATCATCTTATAGAAAAGTTACTGTCCTAGATATCTTAGGGGTATCTGGACCTGCTCCAACTCTCTTAATGCAGCTTCTTTCTCTTAAGGGCATTAGATCATCCATGAACGGAAGCTTTCTTACTGTACTATGGTGATTCAGAGAGAGGTAAATAAGACCGAAACGTTCATCACATCTCCAGGATCTAAACACAACACACGGGGTCCCTGAAAGGTGATAGCACCTCACTTTTTAGAGAATCGGTTCCACCTTCCACAGATGACCATGAGATCGTGGAGATAATTTTCAAATGTCTATGCAGCTTCAGAAAACATTTTTGGGGCTTATAGTAAAGCTAATGTAGAGCACTGAAACTTCCAGAAGAGCCTCTAAGGAGAAAAGCAAAACCCTTTTTTGACTTAAAATAATAATAAGTCACAGTGTATCTGTCTGTCATAACAGGTACTCTTTTTAAAAATCCATAAGTACTTTATTGAGATTGATACAATTTTTAAATATTTATTCTCTAAAGTTTTGTTTTTCCCATCATCTTTTATAACTCAGAAGAATAAAAAAGGGTAATTTCAAACACACCTTTTGTCAAGCTATTGCAATCAGTTTTAGCTCTCATATCAACCAATATATTATAATTAATGCTCCACTATGTGCAGATTTCCTTCCAGAACACCAAGGATAAACTCCTGGCAACTGGAGAGATAAACCATCAGGAACATAAGCTATTAGCACACTAAGTAATAACTAAAGCCAGGTCCCACCAGCAGAGAGCCAAGGCTCTGGAGGCAGCCACCATTCATGTGAATCCTGGCTCTCCTACTTCCTGGTCCCATGACCTTGGGTAAAATGCTTTACCTCCCTAACCCTTAATCTTCTCCATCATATGAATAGTCTCTGATTCATATTAAATGTTAAACAAACGTTGCCTAGTTTTAATATTAACTGAGTCAACCCAAGAGGGGAAATAGCATTTCTTTGGAGGTCTATGATATTCCTACTCTACGTAGTGGAGTTGACAGAATTTTATGATGGAGCAATCACATTTACTCTCTGTTGTTATTACCTAATATTAGGCCAGACAACATTCAACTGACAGCAGAAAGGGGTAAGTTTCTGCCGCTGAACTCTGACATTTAAATGAAAATGGTCTCTACAGAGTCCCTTTCCAATTAATACTATTAAATAAAATTAACAGTCTTCAGAAAAGACTATTAACAATTGAAACCACTGAAGAGAAGTCTGGGAGGTTAAGTACTGGTTATATTGAAACCTTCATATGATTTCCAGCTGGCATCTATCTTTGATCATCTTTAGTCTGTAACTCGGTGTCCAAATTTTACCCCAAATGAAGGAGCTCTAGATTAGGACCATGAACAATCTGGGTAGAGTGGCACTCACTTTCTGACTAATCGGTATAACGCAGAGGGATGATGTAATTAGGGATTAGAAAGGCTAAACATTCTGCACCACAAGGACCTTATTTTGGATTTTAAAATGCTGGGAGTGGATTGACAGACCAACCTGTGACGTTTGGCTCAAGCAACTGGCTTAATCCCAAACTGGACACCAGGTAGTAGTCATGATCCTCTCCTTTCCTCTCTGAAATAAGCATGTCTTTGTTCTCTCTTCTAATGCCCAGAGCATCGGTAGAGAAGCTCTATGGATAACCTTAGAGAGGACTATCACATTTTCTGCCCATTAATAATGCAGCTATTTTCTACTGTGCTCCATTCTCTACTACGTTCATATTCCAGGAAAATCTCCACGTAGGCCTACTTAACCAGTTCCCTCAAGTTTCCATCTTTCCTTTATCAGAAGGGCTGCATTTGTAACACATAAGTCACACGAACGGTCTTCCAAGCTCAATTTTACTTTTTACAAAAGGAGCTTACCAAAGAATGTGGGTCTGAGCTGGTCTTCATATTTCACATGCAATAGGTACCAAATTACAAGGTCTTTTACAGCTGGCTTTATTGTTTTCTTTTTTAAGAGAGAGGGACAGTGAGAGAGACAGAGGAAGAGAGAAACAACATTATTGAGTTTTTCACATGGCTTTAGTTGCTCCAACACTTAGTTGTGTATGTGGTGCTGGGGTTTGAACCCGGGTCCTCGTGCTTGCCAGGCAAGCGCCGAAACCGCTGAGCCACCGCTCCGGCCCTTTATTGTTTTCTTAAGAGCAATGCCTCACTTTTTCCTGTAGCCTCTTCCCAGTGGACGGGCCTCCTCTATTTTGACTTGTCAATGATTTCCTTGCCTCTCTTCTTTTCCTTTTCCCATCCAAGCAGTCCTTCCCAGCAAATTCCCACCATATAATTACAGCAATGCTTTAGCCTACTTTTCTGTTAGCTTAACAACCCTGTCTATTTTCTACTTGTGCTGATGGTACTGTTTGCTTTTCTGACGGGCTAATCCATGCATCCTTTCAAGGCCTAACTTCCCCTACCATGATAGCAGCTGGAGCTCTAATTCACAGGTGCCTTCCATAGCTTTTCATTAGCAACAGAAATGAGATGGTTTAGAAACCCATTTCTTAATCTGCAGGTGAGTATTGGAACCTTTGTGCAGCAAACATCTTTCAAGTATCCCACATTGTGCCTCTGCACAATTATTTTCTGAGTAATAAGTACAATGTTATAGGCACATTTGCAGTGTTAACAGGGACAATGTTCCCTCAAGAGGAAATCAGCTTTGCCCCCCCCCCCACCTCCGGCATTTCCCAGCTCAAGAGAGAAGCTCTCAGCAGACATGAGCAAACTGAAGAATAATGGCTTTTCCTTCTTACATGTGAATAGGAAAGAGAAGAATCCAAAATTCGAGGGCCTGAGCTTGTGTTCTGGTTCAACTGGCCAGACAAGGGCTTAGGGAGTGAGTTTGGCCTTCCCCAGCTGGACTCTGTGGCGGATAAGCCTCTCCACAAATCCTGGGCTTAATTACTTCTGACACAGTTGTCCTGCCTGGGCCTCCAGCTCCTTTTGTGCTCCAACCAATCCGAATCCAAAGGTAAGTCTCTGCTTACTCACTTTGGACCAATGCTTAAGTTCCTATTAAGTGATCCTAAAACTTTTTAATCAAGATCCATTGGTTCCTAGTAGCATTTTCCCCAATTTACTTTGCATGATCTTTGTTAAAAACTGCTTGAATGCCTAGCAAATAACTTCATGAACTATACAGCCTTTATCTTCAAGTATTTATTTTTTTAACAAGAAAGAACCTATCAGCCCTTCCTTTGCCCCAACAAGCAGGTTATACCCTTTGAATGAAGGCGAGGGTAGAGGTGGACAGGCTCAGAATTAAGCATTTTATTAATACTCCAGAAGCAACATCAAGTGAACTGAACAAGCAAATGCATGAAAGCAAGGAAATCAATACCAAAATACCCATGACCTGGCATGCAAAGAAACTTTCCCTCCAAGAATAACTCAAGAAGAAATGCTCCAGCTAGGAATTAGGAAGGAATGCTTTGAAGACACCCAGTAAGCTGCTCACCAGAAGCAGACAATGCATTTGCAGGTGACAATACCAGTACCCTCTCCCACCGCACCATGCTACCTCTTGTCTTTCCAACCCTGGAAAAATCAACTTTGTGTTGAAGCCACAAACCAAGAGACTTTAAAAACCATATGGATGCTTCAACTGATGAGGACAGGAGGCCTTGGCAAGAAGATAAATTTTATGATAGCAATTCCAAGCAGAAAATGTAAATCCAAATCACTTCCAATGGACTTCTCATTATCAGTTGTGCAGTTCTCCAGATAGAAAGATCAAGAAGACCAAAAAAAAAAAAAAAAGAAAAGAAAAAAAATCAAAAGCGCTTCCTAGCAAACTGCAAATGTGATCTAAATTCATAAAACTCCATTCTCCTGGATTTGGAGACTTCTCCTGGGTCATATAAATCCAGGAGTCAGTTCAACTTATGATTATCTTCTTTCCAATGTTCCCTACCACCCTCCCCAACCCCAAACTTTTTTCTTCTTCCTTCAGCACTGGCATGCAAACCATGCTGTTTTAACTTCTTTCCTGTTCTCCCAGTTCTTCTGGAACATTTTATTTTCGACAGTCAACTCATTTGGAGGAGTGCCACACTGAGGTTCAACTGTTTACAGCATTAACTGTGTTTCTGCCAGAAGTCCACCTCCAACACCACCTTCTCCAGACTGCAGAAATTTTTACTCCAGGAGGCATTCTCTTGGAAGAAGCTTAGAAAAATGAGAAAACTTCCAATATCACTCTTTCTTCTTGCAAAAGTACTTTTGCTTGTCCAAGAGTAGACAGAAATGGAAACCCTATTCACCCTGCCTATGGTACTACACCAATGTTCACAGCTAAATGTTGCTTATGCTATCAAAAGTGATTTCAATGATGACTTCATGTATACCAGGGAAATAACCATTGGTCTGCAAGAGTGAATTGAGATCCAAGAAGATACACAGAGGGCACATTTTTGAATGACTACAGAGTACTGGAAAATCACCAGTAATTGTTTGAGACTAGATTTCACCCTCTTAGCCATTCATCAGTATTACAAAATGGCATCTTTGAAAGAAGCCAATTTAAATCTGTACCACATTGCAAAATAGATCCTCAGAGTCCAATTGTGGGCACTTTTGTAAGATGCAATATACCCAGACACATTTCCAAAGAAGGGCATTTGAAAAGCACTTCCAAGCCCTGGATGATGGAACAAGAGAAAAGGACAAGAAAAAGTAAAAGAAAGCAGAGATACAAACCCAGTAGCTAAAGCTTGACTGGAAGTCACAGGAACAAAATGGGTCTCTGGATCTATGAATGAAACACACGGTCCCCAACCCTGGGTCCCGGAGATGTTAGATTCCACTAACAAAAATCCATACTCATGACCCACTAGTGTCGGACTGCAGAGTGTCTCAGAGAGCCTTGGGCCCTAGAGAGAACAGCTATTTCACAACCTCACTATCAAATGCAGTTGGGGTAGTGGAAAGGGCACTGGCTGGAGTCAGCCGACCTGTGATCTAGGCCTGGCTTTGTTACAACTGAACTTTCTGACCTTGTACAAGTCACTTCATGTCTTTGTACCAGTTTCCTCTTCAGTAAAATGAGAGTGGAAGGAGGATATTTGAAGTATATTATTTCTCTAAGGCATTAAAAAAAACTAGCTTCTAAATTTAAAGTTCTGCCTGGTGGTATTAAATACCTACTATTCCTCACTTACAGTGTGCCTATGTGTCCATTTTTAAATGACTTTCTTGTTAATTTTTACTTGGGAAATAATATTTTGTCTATCATCCCAAAATCTCCACTTATGTTCCCTGCTCCCTAGAGCTCTTTCATAGTACACTAAATGCCTTTTTTTTTCTTTTCCTTTCTTTCTTATTTTTTTAAGCAACCTTCCCCAAACTAAGACTTGTGCTATTAAAAGAGCTTAGAACTTCCCATTTCCTTGCTAGGGCTAAAATTAAACTGTCCATTCCTTAGGGCCCAACATAACATCTGCCAGATGTCTTGCTTGGCATATCACACAAGGAGAGGAATTTTCTTTTAGCATTATCTACTCTCTTCTCTGTTTTCTCATAATCAATTAATAGGTCACCAACACCCAGCTAATGTTTCTCTCAGAGCCATCAATGTCCAAAGTATGTGAATCTCACAAGATACTCACTCTCACAAACACATGCGCACACACATATACACAAGCAAATGTATCTTTCAGCTCACAGGAGTTTAGCAATAGATCCTGGAAATATCTTTCCCCCTACTTCTTTTGAATTTCTGTACTTTCCATATACAAACCAACCAGTTACACATTCACATCAGACCCTTTTCAGTCTGAGTTCATTATTTACCTCTTCTTACTTTGTGACTAGAGCATTATGAAATATCATCTGTTCTTTACTGGTCAACTTAGAACACAGCTTGGTCAATTCTCTATCCCATGACACAGTGAAATGGCACATATGTCTGAAATGGCACATACCACACCACAAAGGAGATAAGTAAGGTTACCTTAACCAAGAAATTTCAACAGCAAATAATTCAAGGCAGACTAGACCCTACATGTGATGTTTTACATCACATGTAAAACAGGACTCTATCCCAAGGCAACTTTACCGTTCTCTTCTTTCAAGAAAACTGACCACAAGTACACTAAAGCCCATTAGTAGAGTGGGATTTTTTCTCCTACTGTCTTCCAGAAGACTCATTAGGAAGAACAGATATATTTTTTTTTCCTTTAAAAGTTGTCTCTAACTCCAAGGAGTGTGTGGGGTGGGGTGGGGGGCAAGACCTCAGGGAATTCAATCAATGAATTAGATGGATATAAAACCAATATGAGAAATACTATGGAATACGAAGACACAACAAGAATTTCTTGCATGGCAGTGTGCATCAAAGCTCACCAATATTTCTTCAGTACGATTGATTTCTCTTTGTGATATATCAGATCTATGGCAAAAATTTGCATAACAAGCCAGGTGAACTTGAAGTCTCAAAAAAGAAAAGGATCTTTGAGCTTTGAGTGCAAATGAGAACGTTCAGTTTGACATGTTTTATCTCTCAAGGTGGTTTATCCAAAATACTTGTCTCAGTTCAAGAGTGTATGTCTAGAAAATTTCAAGAAACCATGCCTTTAAATATTATGGTGCTTGCCAGGTTGAGGAAGTACAACAGGCATAGATGTCTCTCAGGTTACCAGTTAGAACAAATTCTTGAACTTCAAAATGCCTATCTTAGAGACCTGATTTTTTTCTCTTCAAAAAAGCTCAATTCCAAGACTGTGAAGACACCAAAACACTTGCTCACAAAGTAAAAAATGTGGTGAGTCAAACTGGTCTATTGGCTGTTTCTCATTCTTTCTTCCCCACTGAAATAAGTAGATTAATCACTTGTCCTGCTGTCAAAAATGATTAAAAAAAAGACACATGAACGTTTGTTTCAAGATCAACATATAACATGTTTTCATAAACATACAGTTAATTAGATGTGTAATTACTTTCCCAAATAACTGTCTTTATCCATCGCATTTGAACTTCCAAGTGTGAACCCATAGCATTCATATGTACATCAGTAAATAGAACAGTGACAACATTCCACTTAATAAAAGTAATGGATAGTATCAAAAGATAACATTAAAAAATGAGGAATTACAGTATGATTCCAGAGAAGATTTTTTTTCAAAGTGCTCTAGGTTTTTAATAAAGGAGCAGAGATCTGAACAGAAGTATTTTTGAATGAGCACATACATCAAGTGAAAATCAAACATCTTCATCTGTTCAAACTAGGTTTTACTTCATTGACCATGGACAATTATCAGCTAAAAAACCATGTATTTCCCCTCTCGTTTCACACCCCTCATAAGAACAATAACCCTCAATTAATGACACAACAGTTTGGTTTGAAAAATGGGATGTTGTCATATACAGCACTATGCATTTACTGAGTGACACCGTTACCAGCTACTCAACAGAATATAATTACATCTGGAAATGAAAACCACTTCTATATGCACAAAAATACTATAGACATAAGGAACTTTACACACAAAAATCTGATATATAACGAGAAAGGAAGGCAAGAAAAAATGCTGGCGCAAGTCGCTCACCAATGTGTTCCTTATTCCTGTTGAAGCTGGTACCTCTCTGTATCTCTCCTTAGTTGAAAGCAAGGTCCAATTAGCCCCCTTAGATTACATTAATTGGGTCTGAATCTCCTCCAAGTTTTCATTCCACTGTGGAGCCCTCCCTCACATATCTTCAGTAGTCCATCTAAAATTCTTCCAACATCTTCCCTCATCTTCAAGATGGCTACCTTACCTAATGGGGAAGCAACATCTTCATGGTTGGCTTTTATAAATTCCTGATGCATTTCAGGATTTAGTTCTTCACTTGGGCCAATTACATACATTCTCTAGAACTGATCTGTGAGGAGCTCAAAATCAGCGTGTGTGGGCACTGGGTTCTTTTTTCAAATCATCCTCACAAAATGTCTTCCTGTCTTCCTAAAGATGAATAAATCCTTCCAATTAAAAAGGTGAAGATAACCTGGACATAAGGTTTTCTCAAGTGACACAAATTGTTTCCATAGTGACATTGTTAAGAAGACATACTGATATTCCTGAAGACTTGTAGTACTTGAGAACACA
>PVKS010029188.1:0-25610 GCA_004027875.1 Aplodontia rufa
ATAGTTTTTTTGGTAGATATTCTTTTTCATATTGAGGAAATTTCCTCTGCTTCAAGTTTAACGGGAGTTTTTTTTTTTTTCTTCAAGAATAGATGCTGGATTTTTCAAATATCTTTTCTCCATCTATAGCTATAATTATGTGATTTTTTTTCTTTTTTAGACTGTAGACATGATGAATTATATCAATTCACTTTCAAATATTGAATTTGGTCATAACTGGTAATTCTTTTATACATAGTGTTTGTTCTGACTTGCTAATATTTTCTTGCTTTTGTTCCCTCTATTTTCATGAGGAATATGGGGCCTGTTATTTTCTTTCTCTCTCTTTTCTTTCTTTCTTTCTTTCTTTCTTTTAGTATCTTTGACTTGTTTCAATATTAGGATAAAGCCGTTTTGATAGAACTAATTAGGACATATTTTTCTCTGCTTCTATCTTTTTTTTTTAAAGAAAGAGGGACAGTGAGAGAGAGAGAGAGGGAGAGAGAGATACAACTTTATTTTAGTTTTTCATGTGGCCTTTGTTGCTCCAACACTCAGTTGTGTACGTAGTGTTGGGTTTCGAACTTGGGTCATCGCACATGTTAGGCAAGCTCCGTAACCGCTGAGCCACCGCTCCAGCCCCTCTGCTTCTATCTTTTAAAATAGATTTCAAAGAACTGGTATAAATTTTTTGTTAAGTGTTTGTTAAAATCCATCAATAAAGATCTGGGCCAGGTGCTTTCTATTTTGAAGGGTCATTAATTATTAACTCAATTTCTTTAATAGATTTCATGCTATTTTGAATATATTTTTAACCAGAAGAAAATTAAGCTTTCTCCTATTTTTGTGACAGAAGACAGTTTTCTAACTTGGACTGAGCTGCCCACAGATGTTAGGTTCCTACAAACCTACATCTTCAAGGAAGATGACATAGATAACTTTTTTCTTTTTTAAGAAAGAGAGGACAGTGAAAGAGAGAGAAACAGAGAAGCAATTTTTATTTTATTTTTCATTTGACCTTCATTTCTCAGACACTTAACTGTATACATGGTGCTGGGGTTTGAACTTGCATACTCACATACTTGCCCAGGTCAGGCAAGTGCCATAACCATTGAGCCACTGCTCCAGCCACCATAGATGACATTTTTAAGAGAGAACTCACAGATTTTTTTTAAAGAGAGAGGGACAGTGAGGGAGAGAAAGAGAGAATCAAATTTATTTAGTTTTTTTATGTGGCCTTCATTGCTCTAAGACTGCATTGCGTGTGTGGTGCTGGAGTTTGAACTCCAGTCCTTGTGCATGCCAGGCAAGTGCTGTAACCACAGAGCCGCCACTCCAGCCCAAACTCTCAGATCTTTGAGAAAGACCAAATTGCATTATGAAACTGGTGCAAGACTTTTGAATAGGTTTGTGTACAACTGAACCTGACAAAGGATTTACAAGTTTTTGTTTATTTTATATAAAATTATCAAGGAAAAGTAAGGTCAGGGTCTATAGTTAAAAAGAGCCCCTCAAGCTGAGTGCTATATTAGGACCACTTTCCTTACAGTATTTAATACTCTTTCCAATAAGGAAAGATTAATTAAATGTAGGGAATAGTCATGTTTTGTTCCATGAAGATGTTGTTTATTAATAAATATTATTTAGAAATAACTGGTATGAACTTTTACCAAAATAACTGGTATGAATTTTCAACAAATGTTCCTAAACTATTTAAGTACATTCTGCAATAAAAATTTAGTTATGCTAAAAATATAAAAAAAAATGAATATTAATACTAGCATTATATTCAAATTCAAAGGTATGCATCCTCCTATGAATGAATTAGAAGAAAATGAGCAAATCTAGCTTTGAAAGATTTAGTCTCTCAGTCTAAAATCTTTTCTTTTTCCAATGCTGGAGATTGAATCCAGGGGCTTTGTGTGATTTAGGCAATTGTTCTACCTCTGTGCCACACCTCCAACATAAAAAAGATCCTTTTGATCTTTATTTTTCAATCAATATTATAAACATGACTGAATCTAAATGGGACTTTTGGAACTGGACATGAGACAGGACCAGGAGTAACATAGCTCTGCTTTCAGTGTGGAAATGCATCTCTCAGGAAGCAAACTTGTAGGATGCAAATATAACTTACATAACTATTTTTTACTTTTATTTCACATATTAATGATAACAATTTACTGTTCAAATAAACCTTTATAAAGTCAAAATGATACTTAGAATCATTGTGCTTGATAAAATCTGTTAAATAATATTTCTGAGAATAAAAATAGGAGTAATATGTAGATGCAATTTAATTTAAAATTAGGATGCATATTAAAATTGAAGAAAAAAGTTATAATTTTGAGACCTTCTTTGATATATTCTGAGCTCAAGATGTCCTCATATATTTGTTGTTCATTAATAAAGAAGCTGACCAATATAAGGAGATGCTTGCAAAACCTGACTCGTGTTTTTTAAGCATTAGATACTAGGAAGCTCTTTCCAAAGAGACTAGGTGGTCTTGAAGGATTTCTCTTCAATGGTAATTGTGTTAAGTGCCCATTTAGAAGCTTTTCACTATGATTGCTTCAAAATATCAGGAAATAAAACATTCTTCAAACATATACCATTTAGAATTATCTATTTTTTTCTTTCTTTAACACATGGTCAAAGTGGGAATGTATCCTATCTTAACCATATTGCTTACCAATCTAATTAAATGATCATGCATTTATTCATGAGCCAAAACTTTAATTCAGTTTGACTTGCTTGTTTGTCTTACTGAAAAGAAGAAATATACATGGAGATAAAAATGCAGCTTTTAAAAAATATTGTTTTATTGTTCAAAGACATATTCAGATTTGGAGAAAAAGAACAGAATTGAAAATAGGTTATTAATTTCACATCCACATCATCCAGAGAATGCAGAAGTATACAGAAAGCAATAAATGATGAATAATTTAATCTTTAAAATATGTATGATTTAATCTGTTCATAGATATCTTGTGTAATTTAGAGAAATATATAAAACCAAGGAAATAATTAAATGTCTTTTCTTATAAACTCTTTATTTTCCTGAATAAACAACTGATAGCTGGGCATAGACATGGATGGTATATGCCTATGACCCCAGCAATTTGGAAGGTTGAGGAAGGAGCTTCACAAATTCTGGGACAGTCTAGGCAACTTAGTGAGAACCTGTCTCAAAATAAAAAAATATAAATGAGCTAGGAAGATGCTCAATGGTAGATTCTGAATTTAATCTCCAGCACAAAAAATAGCAGCACATTATAGCATCTCAAAACAGAAATCTAGTAAAAATAACTAGTCGTATTCATAAATTGAATGATCTTATAGCATGTTATGATTAAACACACTGAAAAGGGTATAGGATATATAGTACTCCGAACAATTGATTTCATATTGAAATTAGATGGTTTGAGATTTCTTTTGTGTTTTCATATTCATTAACCATTGGCATTTAAGATGAGACCTGAAGTACTAGGATGGAGTGTAGCTTTTTTAAATGGAAGTAACTACATTATTGTGGATACTGATGATAATTGAAGGGATTTTTGCACAAATATTCATTACACAATCAATACAGGCATAAAACAAACACATGCAGCGAAACATTTGATTGCAAATTGTGTATGTGATTCATTGAAATTTTGCGGAAGTACTTCTACAGAGTAAAATCACTTTTTATACAATAAAGCAACCTCAAGCAATTTCATATATTAATGTAGTAACAGATTCATTTAATTACATTATTATGCATCCAAATTTGAGATAAAGTATCCCTTGCAAAATTACTCAGATGTTAAACACACATATGAATATATTATTATATCAAAATGAACTGATCTTTCTTCTATTTATATATTTTTTTAAAAAATTATAGATAAATAGAAAAACGATCAGTAAAGTGGAGCAAAGGGAACAAGGTCAGGGAGTATTCCACGCATGCATTATTATATCAAAATGGACCATAATATTAAATATAACTATAAAGCACTAATAAAAGAATTTTTTTAAATGTGCTTAAAGGTGTAATCAAACTAAACATTTTATTTACAGCTTCTCTTATCCAGAGAACATAAAGATCAAAATCTAGATCTTTTTCTCTAATAGTGGTTTGTTTTTAGTTACAATAAATTTCTTTCTTTTTCTGCAATATAAATTTTTCCCAATTCTGGGCATTAGTGTCCCTGATCTTGTATATGAAACAAATTATCAGTTGTGTTGAAAATATAATAAAAATGGAAGGTATATTCCCATGAAGACTGGTGAAATATGAACTAAGGACTTTAACAGTCCAGGAATTTGAATAGCTATTGTTATATATGTAAGGATAATTTTCGTCAGATAACTTAAAGTACCCTCCACCCCTCAATTTTGTAATAAGAGCATAATAATATCTCCAATATATAAAATTACTAAAGTGACGGGAATTATGTAGATTTGCTATTATAAAAGACTATTGCTATTGCAATTATAAAAAAGTAATAAAAGCATACATATATAGAGCAGTAGTACTCAGTCATTAAAAGGAGGAAATGTAATTATTTATGACAATATATGAACCCTAAGAATAATATGTTGAGTTAAGTTAAACACAGAAAGGCAAATACTGAATGATCTCATTTGTGTGTAGGCTATGAAAGCATCAAACTCATAGAAGCAGATGTAACTGAATCATAAAATGGCAACTTTTCTGTTCCTAAAACTGTTCAGTTTTTCAAAATACAAATGCAGAACCCTAGGAACTGACCTAAAATTCAGTTGAAAGACTTACAGAATCTGAGGAACAAAAACAGAGCCTCACAGGCCTGGAATATAAGGGTTGCTGACAACAGTTCTGGATGGACTGAATTGTCCAGAAATTGCATCTGGAAGCATCACCCCTGGGGGATGCAGACTTTTCCACCAGATTCCTAGTTGCAATTAATCAGTCCTATAGCCCTCAACAATTCCAGGGCTGCTTAAATTATTTTACCACAGGTCCACAGGGACACAGATTTGAGCATTCTTCCCATCTTCTTCTTGCTCTATCTCATGCAATAAAGCTCTTGCTTTTCGAAAAAAAATTTGCATTCTAATATTGGCTTGTATGTATTTCAGGCTACAAGCCCTTGCTTGATAAAACAGAGAGTATAATGATGGCTCCCAGGGGCAAAGAGTAAGGGTGTAGGATGAATAAATTCTACAGGTCTCACGTACAGCATGGTGACCCTAGTTATAGTGTTCTATATGCTTCAAATTTGCTAAGAGAGTAAATCTTAAATGTTCTCACCAAAAAGTGGTAACTACGTTAGGTCATGGATATATTAGTTTGATACTAGTAATCATTTCACAGAGTATATATCAGAACTAAAAATTTCATATTGTAAATGCATACAATTTTTATTTATCAATTATGTCTCAACAAAGCTGAAAAAAAATTATTGAGATGATCACCAACTCACATGCTGAGCATGAAGTACAAATATGCAGAAATCAGTACAAAAGCAAGGTTAAGCACAACGACATGTTGGCAGTGTTAATCTGTCATGATAACAAAACTACATAATTTCAAAATTTTAATCATAATCCCTAAGGTACTAAATAATAATAAAATATCTCTTCCAGAAAGATTTTATCTTTTTGTAATTGATTCTGTTTTGTTGACAAAAGAAATCTCAGGCTAAAAGTCATTGTGTAAGAAAGTACAGGGTAAAGACGGACAGGTCAAAAGAAAATACTTTTCCCACAAACCAGAAACAGAAAATTAATTCAATTTTCCACATCCCATTTAAATGTTTCATATTAAGCAGTGAACAATATGATCTAATCCTTGAAATAATTTTTACTTTACAGTTGCATCATAAAACGTTGTGAGAGATTCTGTTTTTCATATATTCTCAGCTATGTAGTCTATGTGCCAAGATTTTCTGTTCTTCAAAATACATCTATTATTTCTACACTTCCATTGTCAACATGAGTTAATGTAAAAATACTTAAAAAGTGTTTAAAAATGCATATAAATGCAAAGAATCACTCTGTAATAAAGTGCTGCTTCTATATGTGTTTTTCCTTAAATCTTCCTTTAATTGACTGCCATAGGCAAAACACATCCTAATAAGAGAATAATGGCCTTTCTATGCTGAAAAAATAAACAAGTGCAGGACGGTATTAATTACACCAACTGGTAATTATACAAGATAAATGCATGCAACAAAGAGTTTTCAAGAAATAAGGTTCTTACACATTGCCCTCTTTCCCACATTTATTAGTTTATTAAATAACTTTATGTCACAGTAAAATTTCTTTTATTAGCCTAAAGGAGAGTTGAGAGTTTTAGCAATTAGTTATAAATTGATTCAATTTCAAAACTGTAGCTATTAATGCAATTATGCAAAATTAGCTATAAACTGAACTAAGTTCTCAAATATAAATGTAAAAGAAAGACTCACCATAGAAAGTTAGTGTTCACTATTAACCTCCACTAAAAGCAAAGTATGATACCCAAGGGGATGTGATTACCTCTTTGGAATATCAACATTCTTTTTCATTTTCAATTCTTTAAAGTATTTTCAAAATTACCTAACTTACTAGACTTCACTCAAAATACCATTTACTTTATAAAAGGGTAAAAAGTTATGTTCAGATGTATTTATTTACTATCAGGGTAAGTAAGGATATGTAAATCTAAACAACTTCTTTCAAAAATTTCAGTTAAAGTGTGACTTAATGACATACATTAGCTAGACACAAGAGCAGCTCAGTGGAGCCAGTGTCATTGACCTTGGACTTGTGTCTGAGTCCCAAACACATTGTAAGGTTAAGATTGTAGTAAGTTCAACGCTAAGGGCTGGCCAAACTGCCACCTCAAAAAATCATTCATCTTACTGCTGTTATTATCTGGATGTTGACGAGGAGATAAGGTAAACAAAGAAATAAAGTAAAAGACACTTTTGTTAATTTTTATCACATTGTCTATGATTTCCATGTGTCCTTTCAAGATAAGATATCAGATGAATATTTGTGAAGGGTGAGTTAAAAATAAAAAATATTGGACAGGGCAAAAATGTTTGTCTTTATATACTCAATGAAAAAGTAATATATTGTCAAAAATAGACAAAATGGGTAAATAAATAAATTGAGCAAGTCTTAAATTGAGAGTTTGATTAGGGCCAAATAAGAAATTAATTAAATATTGTCTCATAATAAGGCAAATAACACTGTGAACTGAATGATTGCTTTCAGAGAACAGCGACTTTAGAGATAGTGCCTTGCTCAGTACCAACCTACCACTGGTGAAATATGTTCAACACATTTCACTTGGAGTATTGACAATATTGCAATCTAAGATAAATAATAAATTTGAACACCATTACTTAAAAGATTAAGTATAAGTTCCTAAAACAATATATAATTCAGCAACCAATATCCTTATTCCTTTTATATATTTATCTTGCAACACTATTCATCTCTACCCCTTCCACACATCTTCCAAGTCTCTTTTTTAAAATACTTTTTATTAAGGGATTGAGTTAATGTACAATCATAAATGCATATAAATTAACAATATGATATGCATAAATTTTTAAACCAGAATTACCCCTTAGATTGCTCCCATTTCTCCCTTCCCCTTTTTCTCCCCTACCGGCCCCCTCTTTCCTCCCCCTGCTACATATAAATGATTGCCCCAAATTATGTATTTCTATGACCTTGCTGGGACTAATACATGAGACTGACTACATGGACACATCTTCCCAACCTATGAATCATGTTGCTATATAGGCTTGGGATTGGTCACACTATTCTATGAGCCAAGAATATATACACATACTTTCAAATAAAGCACCTCCTCAATTTTGATATTTAGAAATAGCTTACATCCTTCATGATGATTTTTATTGCCATGCTCATAGAACTAAGAATTCTTTCCTTATATTTTTTCACTTTACCTTGTCCAAATTTTTCCATCTTGACATCAAATTGATATGTTGATTTCAAAATCTCATTTTAATCTATTAGTCTGTATGCTTCCAGAAGCTGTAATTACATTATATTAGATTATTTGCATTTCTATGTTTGATGCCCAATATAGACTTTATAGAAGTTTAATAAAGACAATAAATGAATGAACTAAGCCAAATGAAGTACTATGCAATGAAGGAAGGAAGGGAGGGAGAAAGGGGAAAATAAGAGGGATCTGGATGTGAGGAAATGAAGAAATAGGAAATTAATTGATTATCCTAATACAAATATTCAGGGAAGAAAAGTGAAATGAATTTTTAGCTCTCAATGTCTATGCTTTCAGATGGCTCACCAAAATTGATTTAGAAAGGATGTGCAATCCTTGAGTAAATTCTGCATATTTGGTCACAAGTCCTGAATCACCATCACCTTTGGGTGATACCAATTATCTTCACCACTTACCCCTTCATCATGCCAATCCTTTAATGACTAGTCCTGTAATACTCTCTATGAATGCAATCAGATTTTGTTTGTCTTTTGCTCATTTTTTTCCTTTAATGTGTAAACTAAATCCTTGATCCAGATTTTCTGATTCAGGAGGTCTCTACCAGGGCCTATAGTTATGGATTTAAACTAAAAATTTTACTACATATCTATGATGAAAAAAAATGTTTAAAAGCCAAAGGACAGGTGGGAAAATGGTGAATGGCAAGCAAGTCCCACCCCAGTGCTCTCTGCTGTCTGAGAACTAAAAGGAAGAAACACTGGGATAGCTACCTTCCAGCAAGGAGCCTCTATTGGAAAAGATTCACTCAACACAGCACAGGTCAGTGGGAGATCAGTGACTTCAGAGACTTGGGTGTAGCAAGTGGAGAGGAACTTGTTCAAACCCATCTGGTCTCTGGTCTCTGGTCACTGGTCTCTGGTCGCTGTTTGTTGGTCTCTGGTCAATGGGAAGCAGTAACTGCTCACCCCCCAATTCAGCAGTGAGTAAGACTCTGTTCATCTCACTCTCACCAGTACAAACCAGCAGAGACAGATTGCACAAAGCCATATTGGGCTGGTAGCAGGTTCTCTTCACATCTCTGCTAAGGAGGTGGGGGTAGACTCTCTCGCCTAGGAGGAGACCAGACTGCAGCATTTTCCAGACAAACAGGCAGAACTACAGAGATCTGTAAGGCAGATCTCCTCACAATCCTGCCAGGATCCTATACTCTGCTTTTTACAGGGAGAGGAGAGTACAAACAGGAGCTCTGCTCTGTGCCTAAACTGGGACAATGCTGTGGCATCTTTGCTCTGGAGGAGAGAACATTGTTCCCACTTCCAGCCCTAAGTGGTGTGAACTGCAGCCATTTTGAGTACACAGGCAAGGCGGGTGGAACTTTGTATCAGACACTCATTACCTATGACCCCAGGGGAAATTCAGGAGGAACTAAGAGAGCCTGGAGTCAGTGTAGTCTGCAGGACAGCTAAACCAGAGATGATTGGATCAGGAAGTGAAGCAGCAGCCTGAGGACAAAACCCTTCCCACTCCTCCAAACCAGCAAGCCACTAAACTTGGGAAAACATTTCAAGACAATTAATTAGATTGGATTTTACTGGTGATCAGTAGGGGTGCTTCAAGTCCATACATCAGATTTGATTTTTTTCTCTCTTTTTATGTGTATATGTTTGTGTAATAGTACATGTTGCTGTGGATCTATTTCTTCTTTCTACTTACTTGTTTTTTACCTTTCCCTTGATCTCTTTCT
The DNA here is from genome assembly GCA_004027875.1 of Aplodontia rufa. NCBI lineage: Eukaryota > Metazoa > Chordata > Mammalia > Rodentia > Aplodontiidae > Aplodontia > Aplodontia rufa. Next base: position 9,681 of record PVKS010029188.1, read on the forward strand.
TTACTGTAAATATTGCTACTCACTATACCACCTAAAGTCAGGGCTGCAAAGCCCACTAGTAGTCCACTAGTAGTCCACTTCTCTGTTACCCACATCTTCCCTACACTCTAGCAATAGCCATTCCATTTTTTTAACACTCAACCCTCCCCAAACATCATTCCTCAAACTTCTCCCTCTGTCTTTTTCTCCTTTTTTTTCTTTCCTATTTTTTAAAAATTTTGTTTGTTCTTTGATTTGTATTTTTTATTTTTGGTAATTTGGTATAGTCTTACAGTAACTGAACATATTCTTTATTTACATTTTTACCAGGGGCCTGAATGGAAATCTGATGACATTGCCAAATTTGATAATGCTTGGTTACTTTTAATCAAGTTAAAGACTGATGGTTAATAGTGTTGTAACCAAAGATTGTTATTCATCCTACCATTCCACTCATAGGTGGTAATTAACATGGTATCAGTCTTCCAAGGAAAAAAGTAACCAGGTTAACACTGTTTATTGTGCCCATTGGCTGCTCATATTGTCTCTTACACCTTATCTTGTGAGGTATTAGAAATCTCAAAGGCCAATAACTAATAATGTGGAAGACTGTTATTGATCTCAACTTCTCAAATTGCACCCAGCACTAGTTACTGAAGAGACAAAAAACCCAGAAGTCCTAACATCTCCAAAGTAATATAACCTAAGAGAGCTCACAAGCCCACTCCCTAAAATGAAGAAAAAGAGGAATAATTCTCCCCATCAAACCCACAACTCCCCAGCCAAGGAGTCCACAGATAGGGACTGGATGAAAACCTAGAAAAAAGTATCAACAATCTGATATTAAAATAATCAAATAATTAAAAGAAGACATAAGGAAGGAAATAAGAGGGCAAATTTAGGAGCTAAGATACCACTTTGATAAAGAACTAGACATTCTCAAAATGGACATAAAAGAACTTTTAGAAATGAAAAACACAGTCAACCAAATTAAAAGCTCAGTTGAAGATATTAATATCAGAGTAAACTCAGTAGAAAATACAATTTCAGCTCTTGAAGATGGAACATCAGAAAATGAAGATGGGGTACAAAATATTTAGTGCAAAGAAGATAGACAAGATAAGAAACTTACTGAGCATGATTTGACCTTCCAAGAAGTATGGGACAAGATGAGAAGAAATAACCTGAGAGTCATGGGAACAGGGGAGAACACAGAACAACGAATGAATGGCATGAAGAACCTTCTTAATGAGATAGCCAAAGAAATTTTCCCCATATCAGAATTGATCCAGAAACTCAAATTTAAGATTCCTGTAGGACACCAAACAGACCTAACCAAATGAGAACTCACCAAGACATATCATACACAAAATGATATAAGAGAAATCAAGGAAAGAATTTTAAAAGCAGTAAGAGAAAAACACCGAATCACATTCAGAGGCAGACTAATAAGGATTAATGTGGATTTTTCAAATCAGACAATAAAGGCCAGAAGAGCATGGAATAATATTTTTAAATTTTTGAAAGAAAAAAATTTCAGCCAATGATACTATAACTCAGCTTTAAATTCGATGAGGATATATAATTCTTTCATGATAAAATCAAATTAGCAACATACATGAACACAAAACTAATTCTACAGAGTATATTCAAGGAGAAATTTCAATCAGAGGAAAAAGCTATCAATTCCCAAAGCCCATAAACTGAATAAGTCAATAAAAACATAACTCACTAAAAGACATACAAGATAGTACAAAATTCAGCAAAGGTAATAATGCCAGGGGTCCAGAATCACATATCTATTCTAACACTAATGTGAATGGACTCGATGCCCCAATCAAAAGACACAGATTAGCTGACTGAATCAGAAAACAGAATACAACAATATGCTGCGTACGGGAGACACAACTCACGGCCAAAAGTAGACACAGATTGAAGGTAAAAGGTTGGCAAAAAATCTTCAAGATTTATGGCCCAAGAAAGCAAGCTGGTATTGCAATCCTTGTATTCAACAAAGTTAATTTTGACCAAAAATTAGTCAGAAGGGATAAAGAAGATTGCTATATCATAGTAAAAGGAACACTATACCAAGAAGTCATAATGATGGTCAACATTTGTGCCCCCAAATACAAACCTTCCAAATATGTGGAAAAAGTACTCAAGGACATTAAACCACTTAAGGACTTCAACAAAATAATATTGGGGAACATTAATTCACCACTATCAACAACAGACAGACTATCAAAACAAAAAATCAATAAAGATACCTTTAACCTAAACAACTCTATCAATCAATTTGACTTAACAGACATTTTTGGAATATTCCATCCCAAATTGGCTGAATTTACTTTCTACTCAGCAGCACATGAATCCTTCTCCAAAATAGACCATATCCTAGTCCACAAAGGGAATCTTAGCAAATATAAAAAAGTTGATGTAATCCCATGTATTCTTTCGTACCACAACAGTCTTAGAAATTAATAGGAATCAGGGTTTTATTTGCCTCATTAAATCGTATTTGGGAGGTTTCCATCCCTTTTAATTTCATGGAATAGTTTACTAAAAAGAGGTGTTAATTCTTCTGTAAAGATTTGGTAGAACTCTACTGAAAATCCATCAGATCCTGGGCTTTTCTTTTATGGAAGGTCTTGAATTGCTGTTTCAATTTTGCTACCGGAGATGGGTTTATTTAGATTTTCAATGTTCTCCTTTGTAATTTGGGGGTGTCATATGTGGCTAGGTATTTGTCCATGTCTTCCAGATTATCAAACTTGGAAGAGTACAGTTTTTCAAAATAAGATGAAAAATAAATACAATTGATTCAGTCTTTCTTTCTCTTAAAAAAAAAAAAAAAGGATTTGGATTTCTTTTCCTATGCCTAATTCTGACACTCTGACACTGCAAGGAAACAGTTCCTTAGAACTAAAAGAACAAAGCCCTTTGATTCAAAGTTGTCTTGAATTTTTAATCTCTAGAGGTTTGTGATAGGATAATTTTATAATTATGTCCAGTTTAAATTGGTAACAAGACTCTTATCAGTAAGGTTTGAATTTAATAATGATTTATGAGGAAGCAAAAATGCCAGAAAAAGTCCCTCTAGCTTTTGCTCTCCTTTACAAGTGCACTAATAGCTTAGTAAGTGCTTGTCTCTTTCAGAGATGAATCTGAGCAGAAATTCCATTTAAAATGTGAACAAGGGCATTGAAAGTTATTTTGAAATTGGAGATGCTGAGAAACAAGCTTGTCAGCTGTTCTCCGGGCAGCCCTCCTGAATAAAATTTCCACTCTTTGTTATGCAGGCTACCACACATGATTTTTATTTTTCAAGTACCAGTCATCCCATTACAGGGGAGCCTAAAAATTGGGGAAGGGAACTATTAACATGAACTTTCTCTGTGGCTATAAACAAATAATTTTTTTGTACAAAAACATAAGCCAGTCTGTAATTAGACATCAGTTTATGACCTATGCATTGATATATTTTAGTCACATGATAAGAAATTTGTAGTGCAAATTGTACCCTTCTATGACTTAGCTTTCTTTTTCATTGTTTACTTATTGAAAACACATGCATTCAATACAGTGTTTCCAAGTTAATCCAGTACAGAAAAATCACATTAAATTAATTACCATTATTGGAATCAGAACTCAAAGCATTGCCCATGATAACAAGCAGTTTCTTATGCACTAGGAAACTACAAGTTGGTGAGTCAGAGGATAATCAAAACCACAAGATGTACATCGATCATCTTACTTAAGAACATCAATGCTACTTAGAGTTTCTAGAAAGATAAGTTTCCAAATTTTATGTTGTCATAATATTTCATCAGTCACAATCAATGAAAAATTCTATCAATAAGAACTGAGTTGCCAGAGAAAACCTAGTTTTCAGGAGTGGTTTCTAATGGGGTGTGGTGCTTGAAAAGGTAGGTTTTTTTTTTTTTTTTAACTTGGATCCAAGAGGCATTAGTGTTGCAAGAGAATTCTAGTGAACAAGGCTTTTTACTGTTGTTTCCACAGTACTGATGCCAGAGGGCCAGCATGTCCTAGTCTTATCCAAGCAACTAGCTGGAGTGTCCAGCCTCTCTGCTGGTATTCAGCACACTAACAGCTACCAAGTCAATGCCATATCTTTAAAAAAGAGAACTATGGGAGCTGGAGTGGTGGTTCAGCAGTTCCAGCACTTGTATGGCACACATGAGGATGCGGGTTCAAACCCCAGCACCACGTACACAACTAAGTGTTGGAACAACAAAAGCCACGTGGAAAACTGAATAAAAATTGATTCTTTCTCTCTCTCTCTCTCTCTCTCTCTTTAGAAAGAGAAACACTGAGAGAGAAAGAAAGAACTGTGCTCCATGTAAAACCTTGTCTGATTGCTTCACTTATTCTATTCTCCATCCACATATATACACAAACACACATGCAATGTCTTCACACAAGTCAATATCTTATTATAATTGTTTTAGATGCAAATATTACATGAAATTGCAAATACAGAGTTGTAGTTTCCATTCCACAATGCAATAATTTTAGTGTTGCTTTTGTGTTCATGTTTGTTAATTTTTAGAGAATAAGAATACTTAATTTTATAATTTGTCTGGAAATTTGATAAGTAAAACCAGAATGTCTAAATATGGGAATAAAGAAATGAATATCATAGCAGATGTTCAGGGAGATTCAGTATTACCTGATGCACCAGTTTTTGTAATACATATCATGATTTCCCTGAGCCATTAGGTATGTGGTAATTTGCAATTCTCAGATATCACAAATGAATTACTATTAGATAGAATCTATCAATCTTAGAAGCATAAATAAAAACATTTGATTAAAATTTTTATTTTTATATAATTGAAGATTCACATGCAGTTGTAATGATCAATATAAAGAAAGTTAATGTATACTTTCTGTAGTTTCCTCCATGACACTATCTTTAAAAACTATAGTTCAGTGTCACAAACAGAATAGTAATGTTAGGACAGTCAAGACAGAGAACATTTTCATTACCACAAAGATCTCTCATGTTGCACTTTTATAGACACAATCCCTTTCCAAGGGTCCCCTGCTCCTCCTCAGTCACTATACACCATAATGTTAGCATTTAAAAAATATTACACAATCACACAACAAGTAACCTTTGGGACTGGCATTTTACATTATAAATTTTACATTATAAATTACATTATAGATTCATTGGGTTTGTTAAATTTATCAAGTTTGTTCCTTTTTATTTTTGAGTCACATTTCATGGCATAGTTGTTCCTTGGTTTATTTAAGTATTCATTAGCTGAAGAAATTTTTATTGTTTCTAAAGACATAAAGCTTTTGCTGGGGTACTTTTTTGTCTGAGCTAGTGTTTATGTTGTTAGTTTCTTTAGCTAAATCTCTATTAAATGTGAGGCAAATTAAGGAGAAAATTAAGGAGACATCACTGTGTCCTTTCTGTGTTCCAAGTTATGTAGCCAATCTGACTTGTTCTCCCTGCCCTTCAAAATCTCCCATATGTAATGTTCAAGTATTTTAGTTGTATTTAATGCTATACAATATAATTTTTATCTTCTGTGAAAGTTAAGGAAAGTAATTTTAATTAATTATAATAAAAATAATTCAAACATCTTTGAAACTTACTTAAAATAAAAGCATCTTAATATGATAAGATTAAGTAACGTCTTGTATTGTATACCTGCACAAAATTATTTTGAGTTTAAAAGAGGAAGACAATGTTGAATTATAATTTTGTTATATGACCATGTTGAAGGACTTGTTTTTCACTTTGTTTTTAAAGCCATAGTTGCACAAAGAGCATTATTTACTTATTTTATTGTTATTCCTTGAGTTCTTAAAATTGATGAAGATCAATAGATTAGAGTAGAAGACACAGAGAAAAGCCCACATGGATGAAATCATCTGATGCTTGACATTGTTGCTGAAAACACAAACTAGAGTAAGGCTTTAAAACAAACAGTGTTGGAAAAACTGGATATCCACCCGTGGAAAAGAAACTTGACCCTTATCTTTCACCCTACAGAAAAGTGCATTAAAAGTGTATTGTAGACCTAGGAATTAGACTGGAAACTTTGTGATTAGGAGAAGACAACTTGGGTTCCACACTCCCACATATAGACACAGAAAGCAACTTCTTCAATTTGAACTCTAAAACTGAAGGAACAATATAAGAATTAATGTGTGAAATGACATTTAGTTAAAAAGTTTCTGCACAGCAAAGGAAACAATGAAGAGCGTGAAGAGAGAGCCAGCCACTTTTTTAAATAGAGGATTAATATCCAGAATATATAACCTAAAACCTTAACACCAAAAAACAAAATAAAAAGAATAACCCATTCAACAAATGGACAAATGAAATGATGTAGACATTTTTCAAAAGAAAAAAGTTGAAATGGCAAATAAATATTTTGAACAAGCATTCAAAATCTAGGGAAAGGCAAATCAACACTGCACTGAATTCTATTGTCACTCCAGTTAGAATGTCAAGCATGAAGAAAACAAATGATAAAGGAGCATTTGTTATTGGATGGTTGATTGTAAATTAATACAATCAGTAGGGAAGTCAGTAGGAATAAAACCACCATATATACCAGCTGTGCCACTCCTCAGTATTTGCTCAAAAGAACTAAAGTCAGTAAATTATAGTGTATATGCATGTTCATGTTTATAATAGTATAATTCACTAAGGTCAAGTTAGGAAATCAGTCTAAGCGTCTGTCAACAGATAAAAGGATGAAGAAAATTTAGCACTTATGCATAATGGACTGCTACCCAGCCATAAGTAAGAACAAAATTGTGTCTTTTCTGCAGAAAACAAATGGAACTAGAGAGCATCATGTTAAAGGAAATATGCCAGACTCAGAAAGTCAAGGGTTATATGTTTTCTTTCATATGTGTAAGCTAGAGAGGAAAAGAAACAAAAGAGGGAAAAGCATGGGGCTCTCATAAAAATGGAAAGAAGTATTTCTCCTCAAGGTGAGTGTCAAATAACAAATCCAGATCTCCTAGTCACATGGGTCAATCCCCATTTAATATCCTTCACAGTACATCCCAGCTGTTGAAATATCACCTACCACAAAGTATAGAGGCACACATGATTTGATCCTGATGACTGCAGCAGAAGGTTCACAAGTGTGAGGATAGTCTGGAAACCTGTCTCAAAATTACAAATTAAAGGACAGAAGGTGTATCTGTGGTATAGCACCCCTGGGTTCAATCCCTAGTACCAACACATACATACATACTTACATAAATGTAAAGAGTCATCTACTTTTTGCTACAAGAAAGTAGAGTTTTGTTCAGGATTCCCTTCCCTACTACAGCAATATGACTGAATAGTGTTTTAACTGGTGTTCAAATTATCTTTAACATGGAATAATCCAGGTCAGACAGAACAGCATGTAGTTCATGCCCAATCAAAGAGCACAGGAAACCCTGCCAGCCCCTGCATCATTGAGAAGGGTCTCCTTGTGCTGTTGCTGCTGCTATTTACACCTAGTGATCTTGATATACAAACATGTTAAATTAGAAAAACATGTGATTTTAGCTATTTGAAACCCTCTTATCTCTCCCCTGCTGTTCTATAAATAAAAGGACAGAGCAAGCTGAGGTCTTTCAGTTCCCAGGAAAGTGCCAAAGGGCATAAACGAACATTCAGTAGACACTTGGGCTGCTCTTCCCCAGTGCAACCCTCCACTCACCCACTGGACACAATGGCCAACTTTGCTCTGACTCAGATACAAATTCAGCAGTTTTTCTCTGCTAACACATAGCCACCCACCGGACTGAGATGATGTCCAGTGTTCCTTCAGCCAGAAGACTTCTCCAATTATAGAGCCTTAGCAGAGGAGAAAGGCACCACCAGAGGCCTGGGACAACAGTCAGCACAAAAGCACCAAACCAAAGAGGAGCAGATATAGAACTGGGGGAACTGCCAGAGGAAAGGAGTGCACATAGCATTAAGAGGCACAACCCACACACCTAAGGCTCCTCTTTACCTCCATTTACCTTGGTGTAAATTCAAATAGATTAGATTAGTTTCTTATCTCTCTCTGTCTTTCTCTCTCTCTCTCTCTTTTCCTTTCTATCTCAATGCAAATTTAATATTACATTTCCCACCCTCTCATTGTCTCACTACATCTCTCAATCACCCAATCTTCTTTCCATCCTCCTTCTACTACCCACTTAAGGTGTTAATAAGGTTACCTATTAAATTATTAATCATTTAATCTGTTCCAGAATGATTTCCATAGGTATTTAAATGAATTCAAGGAACTGAAGAGACTGGTTACAACAAAAGTTTGCTTTCAAAAGGTTGAATAGAACAATAGTAAGCTTAGAAGACACTATAGTGGGGCTGGAGTGGTTGCTCAACAGTTATGGTGCTTGCCTGGCATGCACAGAGACATTGATTTGTACCCCAGCACCACAAACTCAATGAAGTGTCAGAGCAATGAAAGACACATGAAAAACTAAATAAAGTTGATTCTCTCTTTCTCTCTCTGTCACTGTCCCTCTCTCTCTTAAAAAAAAAAAAAAAGAAGATGAAAAAGTTGAGACTATAGCGAATAAGTCTCAAAAGGTTTTCTTAAATAGGGACTAATATTGGAGTTTGCAGAGGTCACTAATTGTATTAAAATAGTAGTATCCAGAAACCCACCCAACCCCGGGCCTATAGGAAAAATAAGTTCATGCAAAGTAATCCCTCATTTGAAAGTAGAAAGCAGAACAACACTGAAAGATGGGTAGACATGGAAAGATCATGAATAAACAAGGGAAAAAAACATTCCAAGCTATCCATTATCCTTCCACAAAAGATAAAAATGACAGACAGCACAGTGGAAGAAATATCAGAGAAAGAATTTAGAAAATTCATACTTAAATTGTTCTATGAGTTAAAAGATGAAGTAAGGAAAGAATACAGAGAAGAAATACAGGAAATGAAACACACCTTTAATAAATAGAGATCCTGAAAAAGAATCGAATGGAACTCCTCAAAATGAAGGAATCAGTAAACCAAATTAAAAATTCAATGGACATTATCATAGATAAGTACTTGAAAGAAAAAGTTTTCCAGTTTCCAAGATACGGTGAATAAATTGAAAATAAAGTAGGTCATAGTGAAAAGATGTTGATATCATGATCAGAATATTCAAGAAATTTGAGATTACATCAAGAAGCTACATTTGAGAGTCATTGGGGTGGAAGAAAAAGTAGAAGCAGAAACTAATGGTCTGCACAATTATTTCACTAAAATAGTATCAGAAAAAGTTTCAAACCTTAAGAATGAAATGGAAACTCAAATAGAGAGCCATATAGAACTCCAAATACACAAAATCACAACAGACCCAATCCAAGACACATCATTATGAAAATGCCTAACATCCAGAACAAAGACAGAATCTTAAGAGCTGAAAGCAGAAGCAACAAATCACATTTAGAGGGGAAAAATGTGAATCACAACTGACTTCTCAACCTGGACATTAAAAGAAAGAAGAGCTTGGAAAAATATGTACCAAGCTCTGAAAGAAATAGGATGCCAAACAATTAGAAGATACCCAGCCAAATCAGACTTCAAATTTGAAGATAAAACTAAAGCCTTCCACAATAAACAAAAGCTAAAAGAATTCATAACTAGAGAGCTGGCAATAAAAACACACTCAATAAAATATATAACAAAGAACAAAGGAAAAACACAAATAAAAACTAACACAGGGAGAGATTATATTAGAAGAATAATCATTCAAGAGAGAATCAATGCTAATTCAAATACTAGAAATAAATCAAAATAGCAGGAAATAAAAATCATCTCAGAATAATATTGAATGTAAATAATCTAAACTCTTCAAACAAAAGACATAGGTTGGCAGATTGGATTAAAAAAACAAAACCCAACAATATGCTGCCTGCAAGAAAGAAACACCGCATAGGCTAACTCATACATAGGTGACAATTCTCATATTAGATAAGATGTCCTTAAAGACAAAATTAATCAGAAGAGAAAAATAAGGTCACTTCATGCTGCTCAATGGAATCATAAAAGAATAGGATGCAACCATCATAAATATATATGCCTCAAACCATGTAGTATTGATGCACATTAAATAAACTCAAGAAGCAAATTGACCACAATAAAACTATTCTGGGAAACTTTAATATACCCCTTAAATCGTTGGATAGATAATCTAAACAAATAAAGTAAAGATGTTATAGAATTAAACAATAAAGTTAATAGTTTTGACTTAAAAGGTATTTTTAGAATATTCCATCCATTAATATCTGAACATACTTTCTTCTCAGCAGCACATGGAATATTTTCTAATATAGATCACATTCTATGGCACAAGCCAAATCTTAGCAAGTACAAAAAAATAGGGATAATACTTTGCATTCTATCAGATCATAATGGAATAAAGCTAGAAATTAACAATAAGGTGAAAAATAGAAAACACTCTAACATCTGGAAATTAAATAATATACTCATGAATAGTGAATGGACAACAAAAGAAATCAGGGAATAAATTAAAACATACCTGGAGATAAATGAGAACAGTAATACAGCATATCAAAATCTATGGGACTGTATGAAGGCAGTTCTAAGAGGAAAGTTCATAGCATTACGTTCATTCATTAAAAGAATAGAAAGACACAACATCATTAACCTAACATTTCATCTCAAGGCCCTAGACAAAGAAGAACAAACTAACACCCAAATCAGCGAAAGACAGGCAATAATTAAAATCAGAACTGAAATCAAGAAAAAAATAAAAAAGACACAAAAAGTTGGTTTTCAAAAGGATAATCAAAATTGATAAACCAGTAGCCACACTAACAAAAAGAGAGAAAAATCTCAGAGTATTAAAATCCAGAATGAAAAAGGAAGCATCACAACAGACACCTAAGAAATTCAAACAATCATCAGAAACTATTTTGAAAATCTATACTCCAATAAGCTAGAAAACTTTGAATATACAGATGAATTCCTAGGGAAATAAGAGCCACCCAAATCTAACCAGGAGGATACATAAAACTTAAACAGATCAATTTTTAGTAATGAAATAAAAGCAGCTGTCAAAAGCCTTCCAACAAAGAAAAGCCCAGGACCAGATACATTCTCTGCTGAGTTTTCCAAGACCTTTAAAGAAACATTTACATCAACCCTCCTCCAATTATTCCATGAAATAGAAAATGAGGGAATTCTACCAAACTCTTTCAACAAAGCCAGTCTCACCCTGATACCAAAACCTGACAAAACAAAACTAAAGGAAAGAAAATTTCAAGCTAGCATCCTTGATGAATACAGATACAAAAATCCTTTTAAAATGTTGCCAAACCACATACAAAAACCCATTAAAAAGACAGTACACCATGCCCAAATAGGATTCATTCAAGAGATGCAACGTTGGTTCAGTACACAGAAGTCAAAAAATGTTATTCACCATATAAATAGACTTAAAAACAAGAATCACATGATTATTTCAACAGTTGCAGAAAAAGCATTTGACAAGTTTAGCACTCATTCATGTTAAAAACACTAGAAAATATAGGAATAGAAGGAATGTACCTCAACATAGGACAGACCATTTATGACAAGCCTAAGGCCAACATTATTCTGAGTAGAGAATAACATAGTCCTTGAAACTTTGGCCAGAGAAATCAGGCAAGAGAAGGAAATTAAAGGGATGTGAGTAGGCAAAGAAGACCTCAAAGTATTGCTGCTTGATGATGACATTATTATATATTTAGAAGATCAAAAATATTCCACTAAAAGACCAAATGACTCCTAGAGTTCATAAATGAATTCAGCAAGGTAGCAAGATCCAAAATCAACATTCAGAAATCAATTGTGCAACTTTATTGCAACGATGAACTTACCAAAAAGAAATTAAGAAATTTACTCCATTCTCAACAACTTCAAAAAAATAAAATAGTTTGAAATTAATCTGACAAAAGAACTGAAGGACCTCTACAATGAAAACTATAGAACAATAAAGAAAGAAATTGAGGAAGACCTTAGATGATAGAAAGACCTCCCATGTTCTTGGAGAGCAAGAATTAATATTATCAAAATGGCCACATTACCAAAAGTGCTATACAGATTCAATGAAAAATTCACCAAAATTCCAATGACTTTCTTCACAGATTAGAACAAAGGTCATGAAATTAATTTGGAAAAATAACAGACCCAGAATAGCCACACAATCCTCAGTGAGAAAAGCGAAGTTGAAGGCCTCATAATACCAGAATTCAAATTATACTACAGCGGTATAGTAATAAAAACAGCATGCTACTGGCACCAAAACAGACATGAAGTTAAATGGAATAGAATAGAGGACACTTAGACAAACCCACATAGTTACAGTTACCTTATGCTTGACAAAGGAGTCAAATACATAAGTTAGAAAAAAAATTTTTTTTAACAAACAGTGCTGGAAAAACTGGCAGTCCGTAAGTAGTAGAATGAAACTCCATCTCCATTTCTCAGCCTGCACATGAACTCCAGGTGGATCAAAGACCTATGAATTAGAATAGAAACCCTGCACCTAGAACAAGAAATGGTAGGCCCAACACTCCAACATGTTGGCTCAGGAACTGACTTTCTAAACAAGACCCCCAAAGCACAAGAAGTAAAATGAAAAAAATCAATAAATGGGATGGCATCAAATTGAAAAACTTCCTCATAGAAAAGGAAACAATTGTGAATGTGAAGAAGGAATCTACAGATTGGTAAAATATCTTTGCCTCCTACACCCCACAAGGGTATTAATATCTAGGATATACAAAGAACTTAAAAAACTTAACACTAAAAAACAATTAACCCATTCAATAAAAGGGCAAAAGAACTAAACAGACATTTCTCAAATTAAGAAATACAAGTGGCCAACAAATATATGCAAAAATGCTCAAAATCTGTAGCAATTACAGAAATGCAAATTAAAACTACACTGAGGCTTCAAATCACTCCCGTTAGAATGTCAATAATCAAGAATGCAAATAATAAAAGTTGGTAGGGATGTGAGGAAAAGAATACACTTATACATTGTTTATGGGACTGCAAACTGATACAATCACTCTGGAAAGCAGTTTTGAGATTCCTCAAAAAACTAAGAATGAATCCACTATTTGATCCAGCTATCCCTTCCTTTGCATATATCCAACTGACCTAAAATCAGCATACTACAGTGAGTCAGTCAATTAGTGTTCATAGCAGCACAATTCACAACAGCTAAACTGTGGAATCAACCAAGTTGTCCTTCAACCAATGAATGGATAAAGAAAATGTGGCTTATACACAGAATGAGGAAATATGACATTGTGTTGTTTGCTGGCTAATGGATGAAACTGAGGATATCATACTAAATTAAATAAGCTGGTCTCAAAAAACCAAAGGTCAAATGTTCTCTCTGATATGTCAAAACTAACCTGAAATAAGGAAAAGAACAGAGGAATAGTCAAAGTGTACATAAATGGAGGAAGGAGGGATGAAATATAAAAGTTAATGTTATTAACTTGGTCACATTCATATATGAACATATCACAGTGAATCTCATCAATATGCATCAATGAGTCACGAAAAATATGCTATTTAATAAATAGCAGAAAGACCAGTAGATAGAAGAGAAAGGAGGGGTTGGGAGTGATAATGGAGGCTGAATTAGAGTAAGTTATACTGAATCCATTTATTTAAAAAAAAAGCTAATGTTTATCCTTTTGTCAAATACATATAAAAAGAACAGGGGGTGGAAGGAAGGGAGGGGAAGAGGAAATGTTGGAATTGAGGTAAAACAAGGTACACTCCAAGCTTATATAAGTTCATCATTGTACTTACTATTGTCACATACATACAAAGTTCTTCACAGGTATAAGAATTCTGGCAGTAAACTTGGATATATTAGAATAAATATAGACCCCAGAAAGAGAGGCAAGGGCCCAGGGGATGGGAGGAGGGAGGTGGAGGAGTGTTAAGGGGATGTTGGTCAAATTATATTGTTGTATTTTGTGCATGTATGAATGTGTGATAGAAAATCCCATCATTATGTACAACTGTAATGCACTAATTAAAAACAGAAGAGAAATTTAAAATGCTCAAATTCACATCTCTTCATTTTTTAAAAAGGCATTTGCTGACAGTTTCAGGATAGCAAAGAAGACTCTCACATAGTAAATGATAACCTTAGAATTTGCCATATTATTCTCAATATGTGAACTGAATTTTCAGGGAAAAAAATCACATCAGAATTCTTATCAACTTTAGCCAGAACTTGTAATGGGTATGTACAGTAGAGATAAGATTTGTATGAATTTTAGCTGCTTCATAATTGTTTTTGGCTATGTGCCTTCAGACATCCCAACTTCATAATTATGGGCACTAATGGAAAAGTTGGAGAAAGGAGTTAGTTGTATTATCACTTTGCAGCAGTAAATTTATTGTTGGAATTTAGTATGATCATAAATTTAGCTCCATGTAAAACTTTAGGAATTTTGTTGACTTATTTCCACAATTTTCAAATCTCACTCTTCTGTAACATGTTTTCATAAGTATCCTTTCTTAAATTTTGCATTATGTAAGTTCAAATTCTTATACCATATTACACAGTTGCTGGGAAGAATTTGTGTGACCTTATGGATATGCAAATTAATGATTTAATGACACTGCACATGAATAAAACATTGGAAAGAAGAGTAGGGATGCTTGTATATCCAAACCCTCTTTAGTGCCCAGTCTTGTGTTTCATCCTATATTGGGCACAGTTTGACTCATTCCCATCATGGGGTAGAATTGAGAAAGCCCTGCTACTAAGTAGAATTGGGAAAGCACTGGTTCTAAACATGACATTCTTCATTTCTATGTGAGGTTTATCATCATGCCATCATAATCCTAAAGTGGGGGCTCTGTCACCTGAGCACCTAAGAGTAGTTGATCTATTATTCAATCTTTACTGGAATGCTAGTTTGTCTTTGAAAACAAACTGAAGGGCCTTTCTGTATTCCTCACTCACTCACATATTTAACAGAATGCAAAACATTGTCCAATTAAGCAGGGTTCTTATCAGTTCTCTCCCTCTGACTCTTATCTCTCTGCCCCTCTGTCTCAACTTATAAATCTCTACACAATTTCCTAAATTGATTATCATCCACTATTTTATCTTTACTAACCATTTCATCTTCAGTAACTTTATTATCTTCCTCTCTTCAAAATAAATGGCTTGACTCCCTTTCTGAGCATTACTGTCCACCCAACACTTAATATATGTCATTAGGCATGACTAGCT
This sequence comes from Aplodontia rufa, assembly GCA_004027875.1. Lineage (NCBI taxonomy): Eukaryota > Metazoa > Chordata > Mammalia > Rodentia > Aplodontiidae > Aplodontia > Aplodontia rufa. The sequence goes on from PVKS010029188.1 coordinate 24,941, forward strand.
CCAGTTCAAAATGTAATAATACCTATATTCATTATTTATTGTTACTTAAAGTTTTAAGAACTAATCCCTTAGACTATCATAATTACTAATAAAGAGTGGATTCATACCATTCACATCTACTGAGCTAGCTTGGAAGGCCACATAACTGATAGCTCACTATGACGCTGTAAAAGCAACCTGAAGTTCATGTTCTTGTACTGCATAAATGAGCCATTCATAGTATACACCCTCTCACATCATTGAGAAACCTATTAGTAGCCTATGGTTATACCCATTAGTCAGCCTATGGAAACTGAGATATGTTCTTCTGGGATTATCTCATCTCTCTGGAGAGGACCTATACTGTTATAAATTTTACAGCTTCATACAATGGAATTATTATATGACTTTAAATGGTTATAATTTATTTGAATAGAACATTAAATTATCGTTAAATTGCACTAGAATTCTTATGAAAGTATGCATGACAGTCATATTAATTCCAAATGAATTCATTATGATTAGTACTATGAAAATTAATACAAATGAGTTAACAATGAAAGGGCACCAAACCTTTTCCCATTAAGATAGGGTAAGGTACATGAGGACTGTTATATCATGTCCAACTATTTTTACAACAATTTTATGCCTGTACCCCTAAATGCTAACACCAAAGTTTTAATAATCTGTA
>PVKS010029189.1:0-25613 GCA_004027875.1 Aplodontia rufa
TTATCAATGTGCACAGCAATGACTTGATCTTGGTTCAACGCACGATTCAGCAATGCTGTACAAACTGTTGAGTCTACACCACCACTGAGTAAAACCTACAAGGCAAAATGGAAGAAAAAAAAAACTGAGCAAAATGAGCACAAAGAAAATAAACACCATCACCTCCTCAATCCATTACCTAAAGGCACTGCTTGTGTCAAAGATGGTAACTGAAAAAGCACTCAGAAGCAGCGCAATACAGTGTCTCCCAGGCGACACTGCAGGGCTGGTGGGGACTCCAGCTCTGGGTTCCAACACCACCAACACTGAGCTGCAGACCGTCAAGTGATGGACCGCTTACCAGAACCTTTGCCGTGCCGACTTGCTCTCTGACCTCCCGAACACACTCGCGCTCTCTGTTCTGCACAGTGAAGGTCCCGCTGCACCCAGCCACATCATAAAGGAAGTTCTTCAGTATGACTTTCCCATTTTCTGTAAGGCCAACTTCAGGATGGAACTGTACTCCATATAATTTTTTAGACTCATTTGCTATACCTTCATAGAGAAAATAATGACAATTTTTTTTTCAGGTTGAAAAGACTCAACCAATATCCATAATTCATTCCTCAAAATCCCCCTGTAATTTTTTTGTTGTTGTTGTTAAAGAGAGGGACAGTGAGAGAGAGAGAGAGAGAGAGAGAAAGCAAGAAACAATTTTATTTAGTTTTTCATGTGGCCTTTGTTGCTCCGAGACTTCATTGTGTACGTGGTAATGGGGTACGTGAGTACTCAGGTACTCACGCATGCAAGGCAAGTGCAATAACTGCTGAGCCACAGCTCCAACCCCCCTGTAAATGTTTAAACCAATAGAGTTCAGTAGATTTTTTTAATTACATGGAAAAATGATACATAAAACAAAATTACATTGCCATCAACTTTAAGGTCTTCTCTTAATACAATGATTAACAAGCTACAGGACGTGGCCGTAACTCTTAAAGATTGTTCCATGACATTCTTCTCCACCATTAAATTGCCTTGTCCACGCAATACAATAACTTAATTCTGGTGCTCAGTTCCATATGGCTTCATGTATAATGTGCAACAACTGATTTTCTACATTAAAGAAACTCACAATCAGCATTTAGGACACTCTGTGTCTCTTTGGAATATTGTTAACAAATCCTGATTGAGTATGACTGCCATCAGAAATATCTGTGATTTTTTTACATTTTAGAAAACTTGCACATACATACACAATGAGATACCTTGAAGATGGAACCCAATTCTAAATACGGAATTAATTTGCTTTTTACATATACCTTAAACAGAGACCCGAAAGGTAATTTTATACAATATTTTTATAGTGTACCTGCCTTTTGCCATATATGGACGCCCATGGAATTTTCCATTTTTGGCTTCATGTTGGGGCTCAAAAAGTTTCGGATTTTGTGGGATTTCAGATTTTCAAATTAGGGACAATCAACCTATACACTTCATCTCATTGACTAAGGTGTTTCAACTAACTATTCACTAAGCAGCAGATGCTGCGTTAGATGTTTTATATGTGCATGTACTAACCCTATTTTATGGCTCAGATTCCAAGAAACTTGCCTAAATTCTCAGCTAATTAACTAAATGGGCAGGGCAGGCTCCCATACTAAAACTTTGCTGTCCCAGAGTACCTTACACTTCTTTCTCTGGCTTCCAGGACACCACTCCCTCCCTCTGCATCCTCTTTGCTGGGTCCTCCTCACCTGGCCCATCTCTGCACATAGAAGTGGACCAGTACATAGCCATTAAAATCTCTTCTTTACCCATTCCAAGTGATCTCACATATCATCTTTAATGACCTGAAAATTCCCACCCACATGTTCGTAAACCCCCAAATTAATACTCTAGCCCAGTATCCCTCCTCAAAGTCCACACTCAGACACCTTCATTCTGATGCTGAATAAAGCATCTTGAATTTAATATGCAAGGCTGCCTTCCTGATGTCTTCCCCATTAGGAAAACAGAAACTTCATCCTGCATGCTCAGTCCAAAAATCTTGACAGTGAAACTTGACTCTACTTTATCTTTCTCACTCCCCACCCAATTCAACAGCAACTCCACTACTGCCTCCTTCAGCATTTATGAGAATCCAATCACTCCTGACTACTTCCACCTCTAGCACCACCTCTAGCACCCTGAGAACAACTACTTCTCTCCACACTACTTCAACAGACTCCTTCAGACTCTTCTCACTGCACCATACCCTGAAATTAGGTCACATCCCTCCTCTGTTCAGGGTCCCAGGTAATTAAGAATAAAGTAAAAAACTGCGATGGGTCACAGTCCTGTGCTATGGATCACAACTACCCGCTAACTTCATCTTTGACCACATCCTCCATGTGTACTCTGCTCTATGCAGGCTCCTTGCATTCCTTAAACGTGTCCCATCCCAGGACCTCTAAATTGCTACTTCTTCCTACACCAAATATCCAGAGGCCTAAGCATTTATCTTCTTCAGGTCCATTCCCATTTTATATGAACAGCTCCCCTGAATATTCTAGATAAAACAGCAATGTGCAAGCCAGGTGTAGTAGGTGTAGTGGCACATTCCTGGAATCCCAACTACTTGTGAGGCTGAGGCAGGAGGATCTTAAGTTGGAGGCCAGCCTGGGCAAGTTGGCAAGAACATGTCTCAAAATACAATTTAAAAAACTGCATGGGGGGAAGAGGGGATGGGCTGGAGCGGTGGCTCAGGGTTACAGCACTTGCCTGGCATGCGTGAGAATGTGGGTTCAAACCCCAGCACCATGTATACCACGAAGTGTTAGAGCAACAAAAGCCACATGAAAAACTAAATAAAATTGATTCTTTAAAAAAAAAAAAAAAACAAACCTGCACAGGGATGTAGCTTAGGGGCAGAGCACTTGCCCAGCATGCGAGGCTGCTGAGTTCAATCCCAGCCCCTCAAAACAAGAGTAACATCACGCACTCTGCAACCCCTCCATACCACGTGTGGTCTACCCTCCACGCTCCCCGGAGATTCTAGTCCTCAACTTCCAGAATGTGCCTGGCACAAAACTGCAGTCCACTTTGTTGAACGAACGGAAAACACTGAGCCCACCTTCTCCTGGACTTCACTCCTCTGCTGGCGCTGGTTTTCTGAGTAACTGCAAACACACTACTCAGTTTACCCCGACGAACCTTTCTCCAACTCACCAATTAGGTTTTACAGTTCAAACAAAGAGTTTTCTTGATAAACCCACTTTTTTTCTTTTACTGACTTCCAATGATATTAGTGCTTATTTACAATATAGTTTTTAAGTAAGAAAGTCCAAATCCCAAACTGCCGAAATCCTTCTTCCTCATAAAAAGTAGATAACAAAAACAGTTTTAGAAAGAACAGACAATTAAATTTTAGGACTTGTGGGACACATGGTGTACCCGTGTTTTATTATAGCCCATTAATTTAAAAAAAAATTCTTATATGGACAAGCAAATACAGGATACAAGCTAGCCCGAAGCAACTTAGCAAGATGCTACCTCAAATTAAGGGGAAAAAAAAAACTAGGGCTGGAGAGATGGCTCAGCAGTAGAATGCTTGCCTGGCAGACATGACGACCTGGGTTCAATTCCCAGCCACAGACCTAACTAAGTGGAGCAAAAACAAAACCAGACGAAAAAACAAAAACTAGAATTTCTTTTTAAAAAAAGAAAGAAAGAAAGAAAGAAATTTAAATGGCTGGAGATGTGGCTCAATCACAGTGCCCCTGTGTTCAATTCATAGTACCAAAAAAAACAAAAAAAAAAAAAAAAAAAAAAAAAAAAAAAAAAAAAAAAAAAAAAAAAAAAAAAAAAAAAAAAAAAAAAAAAGGATACAAGCTAAATCTGACTCACAGTCATAGCTGGCCTGCCCTGGTTCAGAAAAATGTGTTTAAGTGCTCTGATATTTTGCAAAAATTTAAGTCTTACATATAAGAAAGAAATTTAAAAACAAGCAACTATGAATAAATCATGGAAGAGGAAAGATAGCTCTCAAATTTTCCTGAGTTTTAAAGCACAGTAGTTTATATTTGAAAAGTTTATATTGGGACAAACTTTTTCAAAGTATTTTTTTAGAGCAAGCTGGTATATCTTCAGGATAATTCTTCTGATATTAAATCTACTTCATTAATTAATAGTTGATCTTATCACATTTATAATATCTTTAAAAAATAATAGAGTACATTACACAGAAACATATGCATACTCTGAATATATTTTAGCGAGATCTGAAAAATCTGTAATTTCTACCTGCTACTATGTTCCCAGATCGCGCCACAACCTTGAAACCATCAGCTACTTTGTCGACACTATCTCCATGTGTGAGCAGAACAATTTCTTCTTTCTGAAGGCCCCTAAGCACACAAAAAGTAAAACATCACAGACCTCAGTTAGAAATGATTAGCAGAGGCTTTGCCTGTCAGACGTATGCACACAGACGTGTGTAGCAGTGCAACACACTAGAATTCAAATTTATTATATATAAGGCAAATAAAGGATACCAAATCTCAGAAAAGAGGAAATTCATAAAAATATATGAAGTTGGCAGAACAACCACACACACACAAATAACTTCCAGAGGAGTTGGAGCGGTGGCTCAGCGGTTTTGGCACTTGCCTGGCAAGCACGAGGACCCGGGTTCAAACCCCAGCACCACGTACACAACTAAGTGTTGAAGCACCTAAGGCCATGTGAAAAACTAAATAAAGTTGTTTCTCTCTTTCTCTGTCTCTCTCACTGTCCCTCTCTCTAAAAAACAAAAAAAAACCTTCCAGAGTCTGAAACAATAATTTCAACATTAATTACAACTCTAATGGGGTTTATGTTAAGAACAGAAGCATTTTCAAGAACGTCAGACTTCAGTATTCGTCCCCAGAATGACTGTACTAACAATGATTCTGCTATCCTATAGCTATATGTTCATATAGATATTTGTGTATTGTCAGTCAAAATTAACTACAATGGGCTGGAGTAGTGGCTTAACAGTTGGAGCCCTTGCCTGGCACGCACAAAGACCTGGGTTCAAACCCCAGCACCACATACACAACTAAGTGTCAGAAAAACAAAGGCCAGATGAAAAATAAATAAAAATTGATTCACTGATTCTCTTTTTCTCTCTCTTAAAAAAAAAAACAAAACAAAACACTGTAATCACTAATTAAAAATTTTCAGTTTGAGAGTAAGGAGACACAAAATTCAAAGGAGTTAGGTAAAAATTCTATAATCTTTCGTTTTAATTAGATATTATATATACTAATAATTTTCTCCTTCTAAAAGAAAAGATACTGGGGCTGGAGAGGTGGTTCAGCAGTTACAGCACTTGCCTGGCATGCGCAAGGATGCAGGTTCGAACCCCAGCACCACATACACAATGAAGTGTTGGAGCAATGAAAGCCACGTGAAAAACTAAATAAAACTGATTCTTTCTTTCACTGTCCCTCTCTCTCTTTAAAAAATAAAACATACTGCCTCATTATGCTCACTGTGAAGTCCTACAAACAGTAACAAACCACAGCAACGTGGATCTGCAATGCCAAGTAAATCAGTGACATTTCCTTAAAGGAAGTGGAACTACTACAGATCAATAGTGTCAAATGTAACATTACACACATTAACGTGTAGACTTTCTCTGACTCTGCATTAGATAGACCAACTGTGAAAAGAAGCTGTTCACATTATATTACAGGAAAATCTGAATGAGGACTTGGTAATAAATACTATTAACGAATATCATGTGAACTAGAAAGACGGATGAATGTTAGCAGCAAGCCCTCTCCGTTAAAAAGTGGAACACGCAGTGCATTTCCAACGCCTTTGGCAAAGAGCATTTGTAAAATTCTTCTGAGCAAGCTTGGCTTTTTCATTAATTTCTCCTCCAAAAAAGAGTCAGGCCAGCCTAGGCAATTCAACAAGACTCTGTCTCCAAATAAAACTTAAAAAGAAGGCCAGGGTGTAGCTCAGTGGTAAAGCACTTACCTAAATATGTACAAGAGCCTAGATTCAATCACCAGTACCAAAGAATAATTTAAGCACAAATCAGTGGAGTTTCTAAGCATGTTAATAAACAAAATAAACCATAGGTAGAAATAATTAGCAGAGTTACAAGAAATGGTAACAAGCCAGAGTGGTAGTGCACACCTGTGATCCCAGTGAATCGGGATTTCAAGATCAAGTCCAGCCTTAGCAAATTAGGAAGGCCCTAAGACACTTAGCAAGACCAGAAGTCAAAATACAAAATAAAAAGGGCTGGGGACGTAGTGGTGAAGCACCCCTGGGTTCGATCCCCCTCAGTACAAAAATAAATAAATAATAATGAAAAGTAACCTCTTCATATGCTCACTAATTAACATCAGCCTTCAACTCACAGATTTAATGCAGTTAGAGGGAAATGTGGCTTTCAAATAAAATTGAAATTTACATGAAAAAGAAGCAAGTCTATCAACAGTCCACCATGTGGGCTTTACGGAAAGCCAGAAAACCCAAATAAGAAAGGGAAGTGACTAAAACATTAGCTTCTGGTCTTTCAAAAAACAATGAAAATTCAAGCCAATGATTCTAGTGCACTTGTAAACAGCTCGTTCACCTCCCCCGCTTTTTGGTGGTGGGGCTTGAACCCCAAGCCTTGTGAATGCTAAGCACACCCTCTTTCCACCGAGCTGCACCCACAGCCATTACTCATCAAATTTTAAATAGATTACAGCTGCAGCAATCTTATCGCCTAGCAAAAAAACCAAATGCATTCATTGTATTAAAAAGACCATAGGCAAGCCACAGTTCTGCTCCACATGGAGAAAGTGAGGAGGAAGTAAAACACACTTAGTAATGAGTCCAAAATGAATGTCTCACTAAGTACACAGGTAGGAGGAGGTGTGTCCCACAGGTCATGGACACAGCACGGTTGCACATGTGGCACGCTCGCTAACGTGTAGTCTACACACTGGCATCACAACAGGGCTCCTGAGTGCCCTCCCCACCCCTGCCTTGCAGCAAGCACATTGTGGCCTTCGCTATGTGAATCCTGTGAGTTAATCTGCCACTGCTCCAGTGCATGGAACAATACCTGAGTAGCGAGCACGTATTATCCACGCTGATGCTGAAGACGCCGTCTTCTCTAACACTTTTTTTGTGCACAGTACCTCCAAATACCTTATTCATCATCTGTTCAAAGACAAAATTAATTGATGTTAACATGAGAAGAAACACCTGATGTGCTGATTTAATCATTCATATCCTTTGTTTTCCGAGTACCTGTTATGTTTTGTACCCCAAAATTACAGCTAATTTGATAAATGTAGGTAACTTGTTATTATTACATAATTATGTAGTCGTTAAGAGCCGTGATTGTAACACAAAATTAGATTAGAAATTTGACCTGAGGTTAATTTCTGTTAAACACTGCAAGATTTTCTATTTAGTACATTTTAATTAATTCATGTGTTAAAAATGGATTTCTTTGGCACTTAAATCAGAGTTTAATTGAAAAAGTAACTTGAGCTTAGAAGAAAAGCCAGAGTAGACCAAAAGAACTGTGGTACGAAGTCAGGAACTCAAACAAGCGTAAATTTCTCCAAGCTTTCCCCCAGGGCTGAGGACCACTAGGCAAATGTTCTGCCACTGAGCTAAATCCCCAACCCCTTCTCCAAGGTTTTTAATCTTTGCCACAAAGGTACACAGTCTGAAAGTCTACAAGAGCTGTGCTAGAGATGGGATTCACAAGAAAATTCAGCCATTCAATGAAGCCTTTTGTTGAAATCACATTCACCTAAAGACTCTTAATCAAATGGTCTCCTTATATTCATCTTTTCTTACAAAAAAAAATGTTTGGTACTGAGGATTTAATCCAGTCCTTTTTATTTTGAGACATGGTCTCACTAAGGCATGCATGCCAAGGTGGCCAGCATTCTTTTTAATTTGTCTTCCCATATGACCCAAACCCTCCACCTACATTAAATACACATAAGATTGTTGTAGACTTGGCAGACTTGCTTCAACTCAGCATGCCTGCTGCACAACAGAAGGCCTTAGACAGTGGCCTGCTGTAGGCCAGACATTAAACCCTCCCCAAACAAAGCTTTGGATCAAGTCTAGCATAGAGGGGCTGGAGCAGTGGCTCAGTGGTTATGGCACTTGCCCAGCATGCATGAGTACACGAGTTCAAACTACAGCATCACATACACAGCTAAGTGTCAGAGCAATAAGAGCCAAGTGAAAAACTCAATAAAAATTGATTCTCTCTCTCTCTTTCCTTTTCTCTCACTGTCCTTCTCTCTTCAAAAATAAATAAATAAATAAATAAATATAATTAAAATTACAAAACAAAACAAAATGCATAGCAGTGGAGAAACGTGCTCATCTTTTTCTAAACTGGGATTTTTCAAACTGAAGATTCAGACATGACACTTTCTACAGCAGGCTGCCTACCAGGAAATCCAGGCAACACTGGTGGTGTGCCTCTGGGGTTTCCACGTTGTCCCTGCTGAGCAGAGCTAGAGTTCACTCTGCCCCCTGCTTACCAAGATGAAGCAGCTTTCTTCCACCACACCCTTCTGCCATGATGTCCAACCCGTCTAGGACCCAACAGGGGACTTACCCTGGGCTGAACCTTTGGAAACCATGAACCAAAATAAACTGTTCCTCCTCTAAGTTATTCTTGTCAGGTCTTTTGGTCACAGTGACAAAAAGTTTACTTATCTAATTTTTGGTCCCCCCCCCTTCATTCTCTAATCCAATCATTCAAATTGAATTATCAAATAGAAGCCGACCCCCCTTCCTTTTGTCTTCAGGTCTCTTTACAGCCCCATGGCCTATCAAAGCATGTGGCCCAGAGCATTCACTTAATGTTGCCGAATGGAAATGAATACTCTCTCTTCTCCAGCCTTGAACTTCATTGTACTTCTGCCTGTCCTAATGTGTAACTATGATCCGAAGGCAATTGAAAGGTCAAGATAACCAAGACAGCTGAACTCTACACAATTTAGGAGTCTCTAAGATTTCTACAAAGCCTGGGGCTGGCAATGGTGCTTAAAGCTATCCCCCCTGGCAGAATGCTTTTGAGCTTATTTTGGGGTCTGTTATTCTAGATGAAGGTGCTGAAATTGAGCAACTGAGAGAGAGGGAAAGAAGAGAGAGAGAGAGAGAGAGAAAGAATCAATTTTTATTGAGTTTTTCACATGGCTCTTGTTGCTCTTAGTTGTGTACATGGTGCTGGAGTTTGAACCCGTGTACTCACGCATGCTAGGCAAGCGCCAAAACTAGCTAAGTATGTATTTGGAGGAGGAGAGGAAAAACTATAGTAGGATGCAAAGAATTTACTTTGTTGTTAAATTTGTGTTTGAATATTCTGGCTAAAGCAATGGTTTTCAGTAAGGATTCCTGCGAACAAAGGTCCTGTCTCAAAAAGACTCCAGGCCTACCACCCAATCAGGTGAGCGCCTCTTACCTGTCTTATGCCAAAGTTCCACAATAAGGCTCTGACTAGAGAAAAAGAATTGGAAGGAAATTCTACCAATAAAAATAATCTGACAAAGCCCACACTTATAATCCCAACACTCGGGAGGATCACAAGTTCCTGGCCAGCCAAGTTGCAAGACCCTCAGCAACTCTTGAGACACACACCTCAAAATAAAAACAAAAATGACTGGAGAGGTAGCTCAGCGATAAAGTGCCCATGGCTTCAATCCCCAATACCAAAAACAAAACCAAAACAGTACTAATCTGACAAAACCTTACAAAAATATAAAAAAATAAGAGCAGCCACAGAGAGGAAACACGCAACAATCTGGATTGCAATGTATGTAACTGGCAAAGGTTCCATCTTCAGCATATACGAAGAACTCCCACAACATAATAAAAATGGGCAAAAGTCATGAACAAGCTTTTACAGTAAAAAGAAGGCGTGCGGCAAATAAACACACAAATCTTACAAGAAGGAAGCACATTAGGATTACAATATGGTGACATTTAACACTTCCCCAGATATGCAAATACAAAGAAATCTGAATGTGGGAAGGGTTGTCCGGGATGGGAGACAAGCCACCGCTGCGGGATGCCCAGGAAGGGGAAGTGCTGCTACTGGAGGCTCCTTATTCCCAGGGCCAATGAGAAAATAGGAAAAAGAAAGTGCACTGCTTTGCTAACGGAGGCACAGGGGTCGCCTATCCCAGAGGCTATGATTTTCTCCCATTGGGAAACAGGGTTAGTTTGTTTGTGTGCCAGGGATTAAACCCAAGGACAATTAACCACTGAGCCACATCTCCAACCCTTTTGACATTTTATTTTGAGACAACATCTCCCTAAATTGTTTAGGGCCTTCCTAAGTTGCTGAGGCTGGCTTTGAACTTGTGATCCTCCTGCCTCAGACTCTGGAGTAACTGGAATTTCAAGCATGTGCCCAGCAGAACAGGGCAGTTTTTAAAGAGAGGATTCAAAGGCTGTTTTCCGAGTCCTCTTCATTGTTAATTTGGGAGATGGTCATTTCTGAGATCTTCTGGTACCCTAACCCCTGAGGTTAGGGAGGGGAAGAGATTAGAGAGGAGGAAGGAGGCCAGAAGAGAAAGAAACAAGTCCCAGTAGCACAGAAGCAAGGGCTGTATTCAAAGAATAAAGTAGACTACTCTTATCATATCATCTACTGAAACTAAAAATGCACATGATCTGAAATTTCCACTCCTTGTTACCCTAGAGAAAATGTTGCGTATGTACTTCTACTCCAGAAGACAGGTACAAAAATATTCAGGTTGATATCTGTAACAGAAAACAAACTAGAAGATGACCAGGAACACAACTTCATCCCACGGATATTGGTATGTAGAAATAATTTGTGCTACATTCAAATAAATTCAATAGTGAAAATTAATTACCTACAATTAAATGTATTAATATGAACAAATCAAAACTGAAGCTGAAAATAATACAGGCAGCATGATTTCATTCACATAAACGTCAGTGAGCAAAGCTAAAGAACACACTATTTAGAGATACAAACATGAACACAGCTGTAAAGAAAGGGAATGAATAAACTTCTGCCCAAATGACCAAGATCAGCCTATTCCGTGACCATACTGTAAAAGTTCATATGATCACAGACATAATGACATTTTTTTATACATTTAACATCTGCAGGCCTGGCTTCAGCTACTCCATGACAGAAAAATCTGGCATTGTAATTATGCAGGAAACTGACATAATGGGGAAATACTAAGCCACTATCTCTTAAATTAAGGAATCATATTCTAGACAGATTTCATAAGTGGATCTTAGAAAAGACCTTGTGAGTGCCTCCCTTATGGAACAGTCAGTACTTCTCAATATACCAACAACCATTTAACTTAATTGTAAGTTTAGCCGCATGATTAACAGTGGCCACTTGGGTACCGCTCAACACGTTACAACCTGGGACACAAAGGCATATGTGGAACAGCTGACTTCCAATGTTCCACCTAATCAGGATGCAGACTTTTCCAAGACTACTAGATACGTGTCCACGTCAAATTCATAATCATCATTTAAGACTTCTCAGAGAAGATTAAAGGGGAAAAAATACACTGGGTACACAGGGTATTCGAGAGACTGAGGCGCAAGGATGGTAAGCTCAAGGCCACCCTGGGCAACTTCCGGAGACCTGTCTCAACATAAAAAAGAAAGGAAGGAAGACAAGGTGAGGAGGAGGTAACAGTCGTTTACTATTGTTGGGGTCTGACCTTCACTACATTTCATCAGCTGCCCTAGAGTGCACTTGTTACTATTTGCATAAGTTCTTTCGGGAAGGGCTGCTAAGTCGGCTTTGTAAAGATTGCTAATTGTCATGCAAAAGAAAATCAGGGTGGGTCAGAATGTACTAACCACAGAATGTTCCTAAATTTTGTCTGTACTCGAAATCTGCATAACCCTTGGTAACTCCCTTAGAAGGATTATAAAAAGAGAGGTAAAGCTTGAATAAAGGTCTCCTGCCGGTGTCCTTTATCATCCCCAGCCCGTCCCTCAGGTTTCAACCTGGCTGGACCGGGATATACAATAACACATTCACCGGTGAGAGAAGAAAATGTTGTAGATTTTGTACTTTACATGTATTTAGTGACCAGTTATTATCTCTGTATCAAAGTAGAAAACCACGCTGGGTGCGGTGACACACACCTGTAATCCAAACAACACAGGAGGCTGAGATAGAAGGATCCCAAGTTCAAAGTCAGCCACCACAATTTAGGAAAGCCCCAGGCAACTTAGACACTGTCTCAAAATAAAAAATAGAAAATGGGCTGGGGATGTGGCTCAATAGTTAAGTGTCCCTGGGTTCAATCCCTGGTACCAAAAACTGAATGAATTAATTTTTTGTTAAAAAGCGGAAAACACGGGGCTGGAGCGGTAGCTCAGCGGTTTCGGCGCTTGCCTGGCAAGCAGAAGGACCCAGGTTCAAACCCCAGCACCACGTACACAACTGAGTGTTGGAGCAACTAAGGCCATGTGAAAAACTAAAGTTATTTCTCTCTCTCTCTGTCCCTCACTGCCCCTCTCTCTTAAAAAAAAAAAAAAAAGTGGAAAACAGGGCTACGGCCGTGGCTCAGCGGTTCCGGCGCTTGCCTGGCTGGCACGAGTGTGCAGGTTCAAACCCCAGCACCACATACACAACTAAGTGTCAGAGCAACACAGAGCCATGGAAAAACTCAATGAAATGGATTCTCTCTGTCTCTCTCTTTCTCTCTCACTGTCCCTCTCTCTTTAAAAAAAATAAATAAAGTGGAAAACAGGGGCTGCAGTGGTGGCTCAGAGGTTACGGTGCTTGCCTGGCATGCTCAGGGACGCACGCGAGTTCAAACCCCAGCACCACATACACAACTCGTGTCAGAACAATGAAACCCGCATAAAAAACTAAAAATAAAGTTGATTCTCTTTCTCTCTGTCCCTCTCTCTTTAAAAAAAAAAAAAAAAGTGGAAAATCATAACAAATAATTAAAAGAAACCAAACTCAGTACAGCCATGCTATTGGCCAGCTTCTAATATTCTGCTCATGCTAAAAACAGGAATACTAGGGCTGGTGTGGTGGCTCTGCGGTTGGAGCACTTGCCTGGCATGCGTGAGGATGCAGGTTTGAACCCCAGCACCACATACACAACTAAGTGTGGGAGCAATGAAAGCCAAATGAAAAACTAATAAAAAAAATTGATTCTCTTTCTCTCTCACTATCCCTCTCTCTTAAAAAAAAAAAAAGAAAAAGAATAATAAAAATATTCAACATTCTTATATACAGATTTATATTCACCTTCTTTCCAGAGCCAGCTCAATGAAAATGCATCTGTTGTTCACTTTATACTTTCTGTAACCAGTTTCCCTTTGTGTAATATTCATAAAGCATGCTAATTAATGTTTGTTTAAAAACAAAAGGACTTCCTCTATTTTGTCCACTTACTCCGATTTCAAATTATCTTCACAGAATCACTGGGAAAAATGAATACCTCTTTATTATTAAGCCACACATCAAAGAATCTGAAAATTATTATGTAATTCTCAAGTCAATCAGGAAGGATGGAATATCAAAGAAAACTAAAACCTTTGTACTTTAACTGCAGACCCTTAGGGTCCCATGGATTAACTCCACTTCTACTCCACCCTCACCTGTCTTCCACATCCTTACACTTCAAAGCCAATACATGGACAAAAGGCAAAAGTCATGACAACCACAAAGTAAACAAGCCGTACGTCAGCATCTAGACTTACTTGGATTTCTTCCCATAGCAGAAAATCCTGAATTTAAAAAATAAAATGCCTTGCTTCTGACTTCAGAAAAGGCAAAGTACTATAACATGTCAATTAATAATAAATTACTCAGGGACTTGTTTCCAAGCCAACTCAATTTTCAGATGATCCAGTCAAATAAGATACATTGTTAAAAGTTATGTCTTAATTAGATGATCATTTTGCTTATAGCCACAAGTGGTAACTTTTCTGAACTATATCTGTATTAGTATCCCCTTGGTAAATGGATCTAATTGAAAAAAATCGTTCTGATAAGTGAAAATGTAGCATGTTAAGTGGCTCTTACTATCATCCTTCCATCATCTTAATCAATAATGACATAGAAATTGTATGGTAAACAGATATTGCATAAATTTGAAGCAAGCTATAATGGTCAAAATCTAGAACACTCCACCACCTAATGCTGGCAAGAATGCGGAACAGAACTCTCATTTAAAAAATGAACAGAATCTGGCCACGGTAGCGGATGCCTGTGTTCCTGATGACTCAGAAGACTGAGGCAGAAGGATCTCAAGTTCAAAACCAGCCTCAGCAACTTAGTGTGAGACCATAGGCAATCTTGCAAGACCCAGTCTCAAAATAAAATATAAAAAGGTCGAGGATATGGCTGTGGTTAAGTACCCTTGGATTTAATCTCTAGCACCAAAAAAAAAATTTTTTTTTTAATTAAAAATGGGCTGGAGCAGTGGCTCAATAGTTATGGTGTACACCACGTACACAACGTACACAACAAAGTCTCGGAGCAACAAAAGCCATATGAAAAACTAAATGAAAATTGATTTTCTCTTTCTTTCTCTCTCTCTCACTGTCCCTGTCTCTTTAAAAAGAAAAAAAATTAAAAATGAATACTGCTCTGTTACAAGAAGCAGTCTATCAGGTCCACACTGTCATACTAATATACAATTCGTATACAGTGATAATATGCACACCCAATGAAATATCCTAGAAAGAGAAACATGAGTCATGAAAAGAATAAAATATGTCTCAAAATAGCAAATGTACAGCTGTACCTGCATGCCATAGCAGATCCCAAGAACAGGCTTGCCGATGGTAAATATCGCAGGGTCGAACCAGGGCGCATCTTCTGCATACACAGAGTTAGGTCCTCCAGAGATGATGATTGCACTGTGGATTCAAGGAAGAGTCAGTAGAAACTCTCCTACAAAGTCTACTACTCAACAGTTTCTAACACCCTGAGCCTTTTCCCCTGAGATCCAGGAGAGGGAGCTCTCAATCCTGCCCCATTTGCTCTGCTCTCAGAATTCAGTATTGTAATTCAGCTACATCACAGCTTGCAGGGCAACCTACGGATTTCCTCAGCAGAGAACATGATAAATAAAGAAGAGGTGCAAATTCGGGTCTACACTCCTCACTTGGATGCTGATCTTTGGCCCTCAACAGTCACTCAAAAAAATTGTCATTTTAATAATAGGAATATCACATGAACATTCATATTTCTGTATTTTCTTCAGGAAAAAAGAAATAAGCCAGGCACAGTGGCCCACCCCTGTAATCCTAGCAACTCTGGAGGCTGAGGCAGAAGGATCTCAAGTTCAAAGCCAGCCTCAGCAACTTAGCAAGGCCCTAAGCAACTTAGCAAGACCCTGTCTCAAAATAAAATATAAAAAGGGCTGGGGACGAAGCTCAGTGGTTAAGCGCCTCTGGGTTCAATCCCCAGTACCAAAAAAAGACCAAAAAAAAAAAAAATCTGACATCACCAGGCCCCACCCTGCATGGCCACAAAGAGCAGTCGTCAAAGGTGTGCGCCTTCAGACTCCACATGAGCTCCAGCTTGCGCTTCATCATGCCACACACAGCAGCTCACAGCAACTGAAGGTAGCCAAAGGGCTTGAATATTAAATCTGATTCTTCTACTTTCAAAGTTAGAGGAACTGCAAGATTAAGCTGAAAATCTACTTAAAACAAACTTTGGCTAAAATTTACTCTTTACTTAGTGGCTGCCTGCCATGTAAGACATAAAGCATATTTCCAGGATTATAATACATTCAGCATAAGGTAAAAAAGTCAAACTTATAAAAAACAACTCAATAGGGGCTAAAGCAGTGACTCAGAGGTTACAGCATATGTCTAGCATGCACAAGGACACGGGTTCAAACCCCTGCACCACGTATACAATGAAGTGTCAGAGCCACATGGAAAACTAAATAAAATTGATTCTCTCTTTCTCTCTCACTATCCCTCTCTCTTCAAAAAAAAAAAAAAAAGGCTAGGACACTGCAAATATATATATTTAAAAACAAATAATCTTCATGAGCTCAAAAGCACTCTCTGAACTACGTATGGTAACGTGAGATATGGTATTCAATGTTTGTTATTCTATCTCCTGCAAAGAGTGATGGAAAACAATCTACTCAGATGATAAGGTGCTGTCGTTAAGATAACAAGTCAAAGGACTGCAGGATTAGCCCTAAGAGTAGACCTGTAACCTAGACCTGAAAAATACAGCATCTGAAATTCCATAAAACGTATTTAACATTTAATAATCATGGCCTCTAGAATTTCAGTAAGCTATGTTTAGTTTTTTAAAGGATAACCACCATGCGCCCATTATCCCTCACTGACCTGCTAAACAACTCAAAAAGATAAGATTCTTAGTACTATTAAAAATATATGATGGCCTAAGCCAGGATCAAACTCTAGCAGTCCTTAAACCACTTTTGAAAAGTCTTATCCCAGTGAGTCCTGAGCAGCGCAAAGTTAATCAACCTTCTATTCTGCTACTTAGAAACTTACAGAGCCTAACAAGCCACAAGTCATTCCAAATACCAACACTATGTATCAGACAGATCAAGGTTCCACAGTTACGTCAGGACATCGCTCATGCCACAAAACTGACATTTATTGTAGAATAAGGGTGGTCAGATAGCCATGTCAGCAGATGGGATCACAGGAACAAAAAAGGCACAATGCTGGTTCCTGCTCCTACTAAAGAAAGCTGAGCTGGGCACAGTTAGACTTAGCAACTGACATGAAGCCCACTTAGATTTTTGGTTGAAAAGTATCTATCTATCTATTTATCTATTTTTCTAATCATTTATTTATAGTGCCAGAGAATAAACCCAGAGACATTTAACAACTATACCATATCTCCAGACCTTTTTGTTTTGAGATAGGTCTTGCTAAATTGCTCAGGGCCTCACTAAGTTGCTGATGCTGGCCTAGAACTTAAATTCCTCCTGCCTCAGCCTCCTGAGTTGCTGGGATTACAGGTGTGCACTACCATGCCCAGCCTGGGCAACCATATTTTAAAACCTTTAATCTGGATTAGCTTGATGGCATGCTTTTCTGTTTGTTTAAGTGAAAGGAATAAGAAGTTGGGTTTGACAGAGTCATTCTGATTTCACAGTTCTTGCTGGTAAATTATAAGCAGCTGAGTTAAGATAAACTCAAGGAATCTTCATTATTCTAAAATCCTACCATTTAAGAGAGAGTTGTCTTTAATCTGTACCCTAAAACTAGAACACAGTTTAGTGTACACTTGCCTCTTTTTTTTTTTTTTGGTACTGGTGATTGAAGGGTGTGCTTAACTACTGAGCCACATCCTCAGTCCTTTTTTTATTTTGAGACAGGATCTCATTAAGTTGCTGAAGCTGGTATTGAACTTGCAATCCTTTTGCCTCAGCCTCCCAAGCCACCAGGTATACAGGCATGTGTCGCCATGCACAACTAAGTTTGCCTTTTTGATTTCCAGTTCACTGTAGTTCAGAAACCAAAAATCTCGTACAATAACATTTACATTTCTGTGAGGTCTTTAAAAATTCTTGTAACCAGAGTTCGAGCGGTGGCTTGGTGCTTACAGCGCTTGCCTGGCATGCACCAGCACATGGGTTCAAACCCCAGCACCACTTACACAATGAAGTGTTGGAGCAACAAAAGCCACAAGAAAAACTAAATAAAACAATAAAACTGATTCTCCTCTCCAAAAAAAAAAAAAAAAAAACTCTAACCATTTTTTCATTTGAAAAAATTGTGTTTTTAAGGAAAATAAAACTATTTGGGGAGAAGCCCAGCACCTTCAACGATAGGCTTGAGGATAGTTAAGGGCAGCAACTGCAGCTGCCAGCTTCTGGAAGACACTCCTACCCAAGAATGGGCAGCAATGCCACAAGCAGTCACTGGGGGAAGAAACCACGCCTGAACTGGGTGCTGTTTTGACCACAAAGGTACAAGCTGTTGGAATCAGCCCTTATGTTAGACAAAGCTTTAAATTTCTCCTTGCTTTCACCCCAAATCAAAGTCATAGGAAATTTCTTATAAAACCATTCTGCATGGTTTTCGTTAAAAAAAGAAAAAAAAAATTCAGTGCCCAAGCACTAATAACAAGCCTTCCATGATTCAAACATCAGTGAAAAGTACTGGGGCTGGAGCGGTGGCTCAGCGGTTTCGGCGCTTGCCTGGCAAGCACGAGGACCCGGGTTCAAACCCCAGCACCACGTACACAACTAAGTGTTGGAGCAACAAAGGCCATGTGAAAAACTAAATAAAGTTGTTTCTCCCTTTCTGTCTCTTTCTCACTGTCCCTCTCTCTCTTTAAAAAAAAAAAAAGAAAAGTACCGGAATCCTTGCTCCTTTATGGCAAACGCTGGTGTTTCCAACGGGAAGATTTCGGACTGCACGAAGAGCTCCCTCACTCTTCGATCTATGACCTTCCCGTACTGAGCACCAGCATCCAGAATGACAACAGCTCCTTCATAGTGATGGCAGCCATCCTTCAGGTCTCCGCCAGCATTCTCCTGCTGTAAACATTAGCACAAACGAATTCTCATTATGAAACCACAACTCCTTAAAAAAAAAAAACCAAGATCACTGTCAGCTCCAAAACACAGAAATGAAACGGTTCACTTAGGACTCTAGTTGCCAACTCAAAACACTTCTTTTCTAAGGAACGTACACACACACACACCCATGGTACCGGCATCAAACCAGGTATGAAGACAGAAGATACAGAGGCAAATCCACAGTTACAGGTGTCGGATACATGATAAAGGTGCCAAAAGCATTTGCAGATATGACAGTCTTTCTTTTTTTTCTTTTTCTTTTTTTTTTTTTTAAAGAAAATCAATTTTATTTAATTTTTCATGTGGCTTTCGTTGCTCCCAACACTTGGTTGTGTATGTGGTGTTGGGGTTTGAACCCACATCCTTGAGCATGCCTGGCAAGCGCCGTAACTGCTAAGCTACTGCTCTAGCCCCAAGTGAATGGTGCTGGGAAAACTGGATATCCACGTGTAGGATGAAACTACATCCCCATCTCTTACTCTGCACAGTGAATCCAAAACCTAGGAATTAGAATAGAGACTGTGCAAGTTCTGGAAGAAAACACAGGGTCAGAACTCCAACGCATTGATGCAGGCACCGGCTTCCTTAATAAGACTCCTATAGTTCAAGAAATAAAATGGAGAAAAATAAATAAAATTATTCTCTCCTCTTTCTTTAAAAAAAAAAAGAAATAAAATCAAGAATCAATAAGTGGGACATCATCAAATTAAAAAGCTTCTGCATAGCAAAGGAAACAAGAGTGTGAAGAGACAGCTTACAGAACAGGAGAAAATCTTTCCAGCTGCTCCTGACAGGGGATTAATAACCAGAATATGTAAGAACCCAAAAATCTTAAAACACACACACACAAAGCCCAACCAATAAATGAACAAAAGAACTAAACAGACACTTCTAAATAGATGAAATACACAAATACATAAAAAAATTTTCAACGTCTCTAGCGATCAGGGAAATGCAAATCAAAATTACAGAGATTTCATCTCACTCCAGTCAGAATGGCAACTATTGAGAATACGTCTAATAATAAATGCTGGCAGGATGTGGGGTGAAAGGTACACTCATGTTGGTGTAACTACAAATTAGTACAATTCTGGAAAGCACCATGGAGAGTCCTCAAAACACCAACAATGGAACACCTCAATAGGACCCAGCTATCCCTCTGCTGGGTATTTATCCAAAATATCTCAAATCAGCATACTACAGTGACACAGGCACATCAATGTTCTGTGTTTGTTCGTTTGCCCTGGTACTGGTGACTGAACCCAGCGGTACTTCAGCACTGGGCCACATCTCCTGCCCTTTTGAGACAGGGTCTCACTAAGTTACTGAAGCTGACTTTGAACTTGCAAGGCTCCTACCTTAGCCTCCCAAGTCGGGATTACAGATGTGCGCCACCTTGCCTGGCCAGAGCACCAATGCTTACAGCAGCACAATTCACCAAGGCTGAATTATGGCATCAACCCACATGCCTCAGTAAATGAATGAATTAGGAACCTGTAGTATACTTCCACAAAGGAGTTTTACTCAGCCACAAAGAATGAAATCATGGCATTGGCTGGTAAAATGATGGAACTGTAGAACATCATGGTGAGTGAAATAAGCCAGACTGAGAACATCAAGGGTCAACTGTTTTCTTTCATACGGGGAAGCTAGAGCAAAACAAGGGAAAGAAGGTGGGAAAAGCTGGGATGTGGCTCAGTGGTAAAGCACCCGTGGTTCAACTCCCAGTATCAAAAGAAAGAAAGCAAAAGAAAAGCAACGGTTAACTTGCTCGCAAAAAATAAAATTAAATTTAAAAAATCACATAACAAAGTTCCACTATCATTAACAATATCAAAACAGTGATGTATCTCCAAGTATTTTTATTCATATAAAATTTCCTAAATTAAAAATGGATCACCTGGGGCTGGAGCGGTGGCTCAGTGGTTTTGGTGCTTGCCTGGCAAGCACGAGGACCTGGGTTCAAACCCCAGCACCACGTACACAACTAAATGTTGGAGCAACGAAGGCCATGTGAAAAAACTCAATGAAGTTGTTTCTCTCTTTCTCTGTCTCTCTCACTGTCCCTCTCTCTTTAAAAAAAACAAAACAAAAAAAAAAAACAAAACTGATCACCTAATGTTTGTCCAAAACAGGAGTTAGAAACATCAAGTCCTAGATTCAGTTCACAACAAGATTAAGAGAACTACCAAGGCAAATTCTCCACATTATAGATAAAGTAAAGGTGACTGAAAGTTACAGGGCTCCCTGTGAATTTTGAGATAAAAATGCTTCTGTTTTTCCAGTGTTTTCCAGTGACAAACAGGATTAATAAAGAACTTTACAAGTCCAAGCCATTTAAAGCTCTGTAAAACATTCCTCACAAATGTTAGGGCAGACTAGAGCAGATTACTTGATCTTTTGATCAGGTTTCTTGGGGGGGCACTAGCAATTGAACAAAGGGCACTTTACCATTGATTTACATCCATCCTTTTTAAGTTTTTGAGACAGGGTCTCATTAAGTTACTTAGGATCTTGTTAAATTGCTGAGGCTGGCTTTGAACTTGCAATCCTCCTCCTGCCTCAGTCTCCTGTTTCTTCACTTTTTTTTTTTAAAGAGAGAGGGACAGTAAGAGAGAGAAAGAGAGAAACAATTTTTATTTAGTTTTTCATGCAGCTTTCGTCGCTCCGAGACTTCATTGTGTACGTGGTGCTGGGGTTTAAACTTTCATACTTGCGCATGCAGGGCAAGCACATAACCATTGAGCCACCACTACAGCCCCCAAGTTTCTTAACTTTTAAAAACAAACAATTTATCAATGCTGGAAGCATCACAGTAACTGATCTCAAATTATAATACAGAGCTATAATAACAAAAAACAGCATGGTACTGGCATAAGGACACATACATAGACCAGTGGAATATAAGGAACAGAGACAAACTCACACAGAAACAGTCATAGTCCTCAACAAAGGCGCCCAAATCATGCACTGGAGGGGATGGAGCAGTGGCTCCATGGTACAGTGTTTGCTTGACATGTGCAAGGACCAGGGTTCAAACCCCACCACCACATACAAAAAAAACTAAGTGGAGTAAAAACAAAAACCAGATTGAAAAAAATACACTGGAGAAAAGGCAGCCTTTCTAACAAATGGTGCTGGGAAAACTGGTTGTCCACATGTAGAAGAATGAGACTAGACCCTATTTCCCACCTTCACAGAAGTCAACTTAAAGTGGACCAAAGACCTAGGAATGTGACCTCAAACCTTACAACTGCTAGTAGAAAACGTAAGGTCAACACCTCAATATATAAGCCATGCAATGACATCCTCAATTGATCTGGTAAAGTTTAAGAAATAACACTGAGAAGTAATAAATAGAACAGCATCATATTAAAAAGCATAGAAAAGAACAAAGAAAAACTAAATTTAAAAAATTCTGTCTCTCAAGTCTCAGAGCAGAGAAGGCCATGTGAAAAACTAAATAAAAGAAAAGAACGAAGAGTGTGAAGAAGGAGCCTACAGAATGGGAGAACTTTGCCAGCTACTTTTCAAACAAAGGATTAATATTCAGAATATACAGAGTTCAAAAACCTTAGCCTTCCCCCCAAAAAACCAATCAATACATGGATGAATGAATTAAACAGACCCTTCTCAAAAGAATAAATACAAGCCAGGTTGTGGTGGCAAATATCTGTAATCCCAGCAACTTAGAAGGCTGAGGCTGGAGGATCACAAGTTCAAAGTCAAGGGGGGCTGGACCAGTGGCTCAGCAGTTATGGCGCTTGCTTGGCATGTGCGAGGACCCAGGTTTCAAACCCCAGCACCACATATACAAGTAAGGTATATGTCAGAGCAATGAAAACCAGATGAAAAACCAAAAAAGTCAATTCTCTCTCTCTCTTTTTTTTTTTTTTTTTAAAGAAAGAGGGTCAGGGCTGAAGCAGTGGCTCAGCAGTTACAGCGCTTGCCTGGCATGCGCGAGTACGTGAGTTCAAACCCCAGCATCCATGTACACAATGGAGTGTCAGAGCAACAGAAGTCATGTGAAAAAATAAAAATTGTTAAAAAAAAAAAGAAAGAAAGAGGGACAGTGAGAGAGAGAGAATCAGGTCCTCACGCATGCCAGGCAAGCACTATAACTGCTGAGCCCTGCTCCAGCCCGTCCCTTTCTCTTAAAAAAAGTCCAAACTCAGCCTCAGCAACCAAACAATTTTGTGACACTGTATTCCAAACTAAAAAATAAAAAAGGGCTGGGGATGTGGCTCAGTTGTTAAGTGCGGCTGAGTTCACTCAATGTCCCCCCTAAAAAAAATACATACAATGGCCAAAGTACATGAAACAATGTCCAAAATCTTTAGCAATCAGGGAAATGTAAATCAAGAAGTCACTGAGATTTCATGTCACTCTGGTCAGAATGGCAAAAATCCAAAATTCAAAACACTGCAGTGAGGTTGGGGGAAAAGGAACACTTGCACACTGTGAATTACTACAACCACCACGGACATCAGTATGCAGGTTCCTCAAAAGAAGAGGAATGGAACCACCATATGACCCAGCTATGCCACTCCTCAATATTTATCAAAAAGGAGTTTGAAGCCAGCAGAGTGCAGTGACTCATGTCTCTAATCCCAGTTACCCAGGAGACTAAGACAGGAAGATTCCATGTTTTAGGCCAGCCTAGGAAATTTAGCAAGACTCTGTCTCAAAATAAAATAAAAAGGGCTGAGGATGCAACAAAGTGATAAAATACCCCTGGGTTCAATCCCCAGTATGGCAAAAAAGAAAAAGAAAAAAATCCCTTTTTTTTTTTTTTTTTTTTTTTTTTTAAAGAATTCAAGGGGGAGCTGGAGTGGTGGTTCAGCAGTTGCGGTGCTTGCCTGGCAGGAGTTTAAACCCCAGCACCATGTACACAACAATGTCTTGAAGCAATTTGAGCCACATGAAAAATTAAATAAAAAACTGATTCTCTCTCTCTTTGTCCCTCTCTCTTTAAAAAAAAAAAAAGAATTTTAAGTAGACTGGAGTGGTGGCTCAGCAGTTTCGGCACTTGCCTTGCATGCGCAAGTTCACGGGTTCAAACCCCAGCATCAGGTACACAATGAAGTGTCGAAGCAACAAAGGCCACATGGAAAACTAAATAAAATTGCTTCTCTCTTGCTCTCATTGTCCCTCTCTCTTTAAAAAAAAAAAAAAAGAATTTTAAGGCTGGAGCGGTAGCTTGGTGGTTATAGCACATGCCTGGCACATGTGAGGACACTTTTTGTGCCAGAGCAACAAAAGCCACATGAAAACCTAAATAAAAATTGATTCTTTTCCTCTCTTATAAAAAAAGTTAAAATCAGCATACTGTAGTGGCACATGCACAAATTATGGAAACAGCCTAGGTGTCTGCTGACTGATGAACGGATGAAGGAAATGTGGCATGCACGCACAGCGGCGTTTTATTTGGTCATGAAGAATGGAACGTCACTTGCAGGAAAATGGACAGAACTTGAGAGCATATGTTAAGCAAAACAGGCCAAACTCAGAAAGCGAAGAATCGCATTTTTTCTCTCATATGTGGAAGCTGGAGGAAAAAAACACAGAAAGGGTGGGGGATTTAATGAAAACGGAAGGGAGACCAGCAGAAGAAGGGGTCCAGGGGAGGTGCGAGGGGAGGTTCTGGGGAACAAAACCGATCAAATACGTGCATGTATGAATGTCACAATGAATTCCCTTATCACAAATAATTATACTGCCATAAAAAATTAATTTTAAAAAACAGTATCTTGACACTCAAGTTTTAAGAATAACAGCCCTGTTATTAGCACAATTATTAATTCAATAAATAATCTTAATGTACATATATTAGGCTTAAATTTTAGACAGAATGTAACTACACATCACTAGAAATCAGAGCCAAACTCAAAACAGCAAGTGCTGCCTAAGTGAGGCGACTACACAGGTCAGTCTGCCCAGGACGCTCCCTGGTCCTGATTTACATCAGTGCTCCAGCACATCACCCAACTTGACACTTGCCTCAGGTCTGTCATTTAACATGCTAGCATGCAAAACCGCAATAAGGCAGCTTCTGCCACAGCTTCGTCTAATACCTTGTGGGCTGTAGAGTTCTCTAACCTCTGGTTCAGTCTGACAGCCAAGCACAAATAAAGTATTTCTTTCTGGATAAAATACAGCTAGCATGGACACTGGCACTATACCAGGGGTACTCAGTATCCAGTCTCAGGTGATAATGGATAAACACGTGAAGTTGCAGCTCCCACTAGACACTCGGTCCACCTGCAGCTCCCACTAGACACTTGGTCCACCTGCCAGTTGCACCCCAGTCATTGCAGCTTACAAGATGCGCAAACCCTCTAGGCTGTCAGGGGCTTGGTCAGGAATCTGAGAAGTACATGCAGGAGGATGATGAACACTGCATCATGTTCAGCAGAAACACTCCTGTTGCAGGTACTGTGCCATTTACTTATCTACCATATTGTGGAATCCACAATTATGCATTTTGTTTGGTAACATTTTATTGATCAATTATTTCTCACACTTTCTTTTATGTTCAGTGTCTCAGTTTATGAAGAGAGTATGTGGCCATGCTGCTACAACCAAACACCTTATTCCTAGAGTATATGATAGATGACCTTGAAGATAAAGACTTAACAACACAAACGACCTCTGGGTCCTGAAGACCACGAACCTGAGGCCATGGCAAGGGTCCCACAACAAGAAAACCAGCTGTCCAGGCAGTACTACAGTGAAGCTAATTTTTAAACAACTGTGATTTTTATGCAGACACAACAGGCATAGAAAAAATAGTATTCTACTCAACCCAAAGTTACATACATGCAATACAAAGATTTAAGATTCTACGAAACAAGCCAGGCACAATGGTGCACACCTGTAATCCCAGCATCTCAGAAGGCAGGAGGATGGCAAGTTCAAAGCCAGGCTCAGCAACTCAGCAAGGTCCTAAGCAACTTGGTAAGATCATGTTTCAAAATAAAAATGAAAAAGGGCTGGGGATGCAGATCAGTGGTAAAGCGCCTCCGGGTAAAACCGCTGGTATCAAAAAAAAAAAAA